>JABJVR010004158.1:0-15030 GCA_025773905.1 Chitala chitala
ACTGCTCACATACCCAGAATAGTCAACGCCTGTACCCAGGTGTTGTACTGCTCACATACCCAGAATAGTCAACGCCTGTACCCAGGTGTTGTACTGCTCACATACCCAGAATAGTCAACGCCTAGTCAACTACCACTCAGACAAATTCAGCAAACTCAGTTAAAACAACAAGGAAAAAAGCAGAAACAGACCTGTACACACATAGGCGCTTTATTAAAATTTGTGGATAATCTATGAAATAAGAGGTGAATAAAATAGACGTGAAAAAATATACATAGTTGGTCTTACCTGTTAAACATTTTGGATTTATATCACGTTACAAACATGGCTTTCCTAACTGTAGTTCCCAAGGTCTTTTGTAAGGCAGAACAAAATTTACTAGTCAGAAAGCTAAAAAATGTGACATTGTCCATTAAGTGTTGAATCCTGCACAGAACTAAGAGGTGTTACTCAGCCATTGAGCTGTAAGATTCCAATTACTGGATACAAACATAATTTTCATGTATTTTCACCCAGAATTACAGGTAATGATGCTTTAACAATACTCGTGTACTCTTTACACAGTGTGGACAAAATTATACATATTAAAAAATTACTTACATCTGAAGAGCAGATAACATTTAGAGAAACCAGCAGTGTGCCAGAAATACTCAGTAATCAACCTGAGTTGATTAAAACTCACTTTTTAAAGGAGCAGCAAAACTGAAATACCATTCTGATGCCATTCTTTCTATACATTTTTTGTTACTTTTTCTGGAATCAGGCTACATGTTACAATTTGCGATGGAGGCATTCTCTGTGCTACACTGAAATGTAAAGCTAGGAGAAATTGTGACCATTTGGTAATTACTGCTCAGAAAGGAAGTTGGAAGTCCTAAAAGACTCTTACTATTTATTAATTGCTCCAGTCAGTATTAAGTTCCAGAAGCCAATTCCAGAAATACTAAAGTGATAGACTTGGAGAAGCACCAAATTTAAGACATTCTCATCCTCATGCCAAATTTTTCCATTAAGGAAAAGATAAGAAATTTAGCTTTTGACTGAAGAGTGTCATTACTGTGACCTGGGGTGCTGTAAGCACATGGCGTGGTGATAAAGTATGCACTTCATCTGTAGTAATGGCTGTTTTAATGGACATCTCTTTAATACCTTTTATATGTGTGCTCTGTATGGCTGTACTTAATTCCTTTATATGCTTTGGCAATTTGAAACAATTTTCTTGTTATAACGATAAAGCTAATTAAATGAAAGAGAATTGGGGGGGGGAACTAAAGTAAAGTGGAAGAGGAAAATGCAGGGAGAGAAGGAAAAAGAAGGAGAAATAGAAAAACACAGATCAGCTCAATTTGCTTCTTTCCCAGTCGCCCACAAGGGTGTGATCAGTGTCAGTCCTGCATTAGTTCTTAGTTATACTTCTCTGCTGAAAAGCTGTGAGGTAAGGTAGAGCTGTCATAAATGTGTCACAGAAGTGTCATAAAGGCATCTCTTCGTGGCTGTGCCAGACTGTAGGCCTGACTGAATGTCTGGGTTACAGGTTTGCTTTGACAAAGGTAAAGGAGCAGGAATTCCTCAGTGTGCTGTTGTATCCAAGCACCTAAAACACAGCGGAAATTCTTGTACGCCCTTTGTAACTGCTCCGTTGTCAAAACATAGTAATAATAATTTTAAAAATGATTGTAAAAGTCCAGGCTACTTTTAAATATCTAAATTTAATAATTGTTAATTTTTACAGGACCACAGAATGCAATAATTTATGTGCATCCATAAAGTAAATTATTAACAGTTTTGTGGACCTTTTTGCCACGTGAATGCTATATAAAATCCATGATTCTGTTTTGTGGTTTTCCCTGCAGGCAATGTGTTTGTTGTGAGCTTAGCCCTAGCCGACCTGTTGGTGGCACTCTACCCCTTCCCACTGGTGTTATATGCCCTTTTCCATGGAGGGTGGGAGCCAGGGGCCACACAGTGCAAGGTCAGCGGTTTCCTCACAGGCTTAAGTGTGATCAGCTCCATCTTCAACATCACCGGCATTGCCATTAACCGCTACTGCTACATCTGCCGCGGCACGGCGTATGGACGCGCGTGCGGCCTGCGGAATACGCTGCTGCTGGCCACTCTGGCGTGGGTGCTCGCCGCCCTGGCTGTGGCCCCCAACCTGCTGGTAGGCTCATTGCGCTACGACCCGCGCGTCTGCTCCTGCACTTTCGTCCAGACAGCCAGCAGCTCCTACACAGCCACCGTGGTGGTGGTGCACTTCCTGCTGCCTATCACCATCGTGACCTTCTGCTATCTGCGCATCTGGGCACTGGTCATCCGCGTTCGCCAGAAGGTTAAGGTCGAGGTGCAGCCGCGGATGAAGCCCAGTGATCTAAGGAACTTCATCACCATGTTTGTGGTGTTTGTGCTCTTTGCTGTCTGTTGGGCACCGCTTAACCTCATTGGCCTGGCGGTGGCCGTCGATCCTCCCGCTGTGGCTCCGCGGATTCCAGACTGGCTGTTCATCCTCAGCTACTTCATGGCCTATTTCAATAGCTGCCTCAATGCCATTGTGTATGGGCTACTGAACAGGAATTTCAGGAAAGAGTACAAGCGAATTGCCCTGTCTGTGTGGGCGCCCTGGCTCTTTGTCACGGACACTTCAAGGATGGGTACAGATGGGCTCCGGAGCAAGCACTCACCGGGTCTGAACAATGATTAACTCAAGACAGGGTGAAGTGACTTGTTTGTACCCACACCTGTTTCCTTTCCCTGGACTCTCTATTCAGGTCAGCCTTGTGTTGTAGGACTTAAAGTCAAGTCAATGCTGTTTACAAAAGCAAATGCAGATGATGAAAACTGTGATGTTATTAACTTATTTTAAAATGTCACCAGAAAACGATGTAGAAAGGCCACATGTCCTCTCACACACACACACATAAAAGTGTCCAAATCTATGCTTAATTAGCTCCATCTAAGAGATGTATACATAGTCATGATCTTTTTTTATCATTTATTTATTTTGATCGTCATCATTTGAATTTGACTGGGTGATTTGTGTTTGTTTTTGGTTGAATATTTCAATGAATGATAAATTACATTTTTGTAGCCTGGAATAATAATAATAATTATTATTTATTTATTTATTTTTATTTATTTTTTCATGCAGTGATAAGTTATCCATAATGCCGACAACGTCCCTTGTCTTCCAGTGTTAGTCCACATCCATAGAATGTATATTAGACTTGTGGAGCAGTTCTTCATTGCCTCTTATCCCTGTATATCAGTAAAAGCACAAAGGAATGGAACTTATATCTAATATGACAGCAGGCTCATGCCCACAAATCTGCCACAATGTCAAGGATGCCATGTTGCCTGTGCACACAGGTGCGTTACACATGCAGTGAGAATGCACCTGCACACAGGGAGTCACAGGTGAGACAGGGACACAGCAAATCACATGTCCACAAGACACATGCCATCCATATTAGCACAGAATCATGTCTCAAAGCATTATTGCTGTGTCATATTACAGTTACAGTTACAACTAAGTGAGAGTAAACATAGCTTATATCAAGGCTACATATTGGCAGGACGTATCTATGAATACAGCATGACATGTTTATTCCTTTGCTTTCTATCTGTTCATGTGAGCTCAGTGTTAGTGGACAGACAGAGGGCTTGAAGCCAAAGCTTTAAGTGTGACATCATTTTTGGGAGTGTTAATCAGTGAGAATTGTCTAAGTGACTTGTGATCGTTTTCCTTGTAATATTGGTGCAAATGTACAGTGACTGTTCTGTTTCTCTTGTTGCAAACGGCAGCGGTATAAATCTTGAATTAATTCTATATGTAATTAAGCTATGCTGACAACTTTTAAATATTAAATATGGCAGTTCTCGTATGACGTTGATGAGGTTTACTGACCTGTCTCCTCACGTATGCAGTAGCCTTTATGTGTGCAGTCCATATTGTGTGTGTGTCCGGGCAGTATGGTGTGTGTGTGTGATAATGTGAGTCAGTGTGTGGTCAGCCCCGTGTGTAGGAATGTAAAGGCAGCACTCTTTCTATGTGAGAATTATTTGTGGTGAGTATCCCCATGCAGTTTTACCTGCCTAAACTAAAAAATCTGTTGCAAAACAATTAGAATAAATGGAATTGTGTAAAAAAAGAAAAAAAACTTTAATGTATTTTATTTAACATTATGAACGTAGAGACCACTGAACAGCTGTAGGTTTGTTGTGGCTGCCAGTAATAATATATCCATCAGCTTCACACTCCTTTATAGTTGTGTTTACAAATAGGATTTGGTAATTGCAGAAAAGCATTTGTGTAACTATCACATTATTTTTGCAGGCCATAATATATTTTAAAATATCAGCGTCACATTTTGTGTTGTCAAATTGTCACATCTGCTTGTTTTATCACTTTTCACAGTCTTTGGTTTTAGGAATATGGCTTTCATCCTGGCCCAGGGAGGAGCCCTGAGAGTTTGATCAAACCTAATGTATTCCAAAACGAGACTTTGGCCTTCGGGCACGTGAGGCCATCCTAAGGATGTGATATCACACTCTATAATACTAGGCCTCCATGTCCTTTATTATTAAAAACTGTCCCATTTCAGTTAATGGGAGAGGAGGCTGCTTATGTCAATCATACCTTACATCCTATGCCAAACAAATAAAAAGCCTCAGCTCACGTTGATGTTCCATGGAATATCCAAGTTTAAGTGCAATGATCATAAATGTACTGTGTAATTTTTATTGTTGAACTGCAACAGAAACAACAAATTCTCATGCCCAGTGTGTCAATACTGCAGTAATAAAAATATGCTTATTTACAGCTGTGTTTTTGTGGTGAATAACCAAGGGAAATCATATTTCTCATTGCATCATCCAAGCTTGCTGACACCCTTCCACAAACCCACAAGGGACATTACAGGCGGTTTTATGACCATGCAGTAATCATCAGTGAGTGGACTTGAGTAGTTAATAAAATAGATGGCTGAATGTGGAAATGTGTCAAGAAAACACATATATGAATGCGCATGGACACACACACTGTGCCATACCCTCGTGTGACCCTGCAACACTGAGTTTTAGTTTCCCCGTTTCCTGTAGATTGTCTCTGCTTCTATTCATTTAAAATCACTGACCTTGTATGAGGACATACATTTTTTCCTCAGTTTGAAAACTTCATTCAGTTTTCGTAGTTATCAGGTGCACTTAGTCACAAATAGCATATAGCATAAGAACATAGTGTGGCTCTCAGGAGGATATAACTAGGAACAGATCTAGGAAATCGTTTCTAAATTCAGTGAAATGGGGTGAGGAACATACAACATTAAAGACAAGCTAGAAAATAAATACCTTTTACAATTTGTTGCATTAATTTTCCCAGTTGTGAATAGAAGGACGATTTCAATTGTTTTTATAACTTGTAACAGTTAAGGTTATTTTTCACACTCACTTTATGACAACTTTGTTCTCGAAGTATTCTAAGAGCTGTTTTTGATTCACACTGACCACAACGAACTGACACAAAGTCATAGTTACACCTCTGCAGTCTCAGATCTTGCCAAGTATTTCAGCTCCAGCATTGTCTTCACTGACACTAGATTGTTCATTTTCATGCAGAGGTATTTAATCACGATAGACATCATTTAGACTCAAGTCTGCACATGCATAGTTGACTCTTGGACATTTTTAACCCTAAATGATGGATGTTTGACACTGTTCTTCTGAAGACAACTGATGGGTTTTAACAAGGTAAATGACAGAAGCGTATCTCAGAACCATATTTTCTGCTATCTACAAATGAAATTAATAGCTGTAAAAAGAATGACATTAAAGGCCCAGTGACCACAGAGACTTTCAGAAGGAAAACCTATAGCTCAGCCACCTACACTTATAATTAAGCCACAGGAGTAGTGGTGGGTGAGCTATATGCAATTTCTCAAATTTTTTTTACCGTATAATATCAGAGTACAGCACATTACATAGAAATTATAATACTATTAAATTATATTAGGACTCATACTGAGTGAAATTAGCATTTAAAAGCACTTCTGTAATACTCTCACCTGCTTATGTTTGTAAAAATGAAATTAAACCACTTCAATACATGGCTATGAGAGTGTATAATAATAATAATAATAATAATAATAATAATACATTGATACATAAACATGACAGAGCTTTTGCTGTCATGGAAACAATTGTGACTGACATTCTTCAGGGTAGCCCAGTGTAGTTGATATGACTGCTTAATAGTACTCTAGTGTAGCCAATATGATTGCTTTATGGCAGCCTAGTGTATGTTATACAATTGCTTCAAGGTACCTTAGTGCAGTTGGTGTGATTGCTTTACGGTAGCATAGCGTTATTTTAAAAATCCAGCTATAAGTGGACATGTGCAGTTCAAACCCATGTTGGTCAAACATCAACTGTAGTTGTTTCAAGGTTAGTGCTACAGTTTTTTTAACATCACAGAGCAAAGCTGCTGCTGAAAAAAGGGAATGTTCTACTTGTCGTGTTTGCGTACCCATCCCCAATAACCAGCCTTCTTTCCATGACTAGCTAAGGCTGGGAAACTGAGCTTAACAACCTGCTGAGGCCAGTGAGGAGGTGGCTGTGACACACACTGACTTGTCTGCTTTTGGTCAGACAATGTAAGCTGTTTTAATGCCAGCTACAGTCACATTATTTTAAAAGATACTATGTTAATACTATTTCCCATAGAATAATTTATTGGTAATTTCTATAAAGTTACAACAGTAGTACCTGGAGTAGACTTGAACTGATAACCTCCTGATTATAAGCATTATTTGTTTTATATGTACTTTGTAAGCACCAGTTGAACAAGTATTAAGCAGTAAAGTCAAGTCAGATGAACTGCCCTCAATCCACTGCTACTCTACTCCAGTAAGTGGTGTTGAACAGCTGGTCATAAAGACAGAAGGACTAAATGTCAAATAAAAAAAATCTATAAAACAGGAATGGACTCATTTTACAGTGTCTTCTCACACACCCAACCTGTTGTCTAAAGCTGTTTGTGGTGGGATTATAAAAACATTAAACATTTTTCAACTCAGTGAAAACAGTTGGCAGTTGTGTAAATAGAATTAACTCTGCATTACAATGCTGACAACAGCTTCAACTGTTAGTGAAAAAAGTGTAATCATGCATAAAAGGGCAGTTTACATCTTACTCATGTGCCATGTGTCCCGATAAAGCATTTTTTGATTAGTGGATGAACATTTATTTCATTTCATTTCATTTTATTTCCCTATCGGTCAGAAAGATCTCTCCAGAGTGAATTCACACCTAAGCATTCATCTATCGTCATCCCAGCAAAAATTTTAAATGCACAAATTTTAATTGGTTACAATTAATTAGTGGCTGGACATAAAACAGCTTAAAGACAAGTGCACTTCCTGCATTGTCACTGTATTTTCGAACTACGAACAAAGTATAATTAGCAGCATTGTTATCCCTGACAGAGTGTTAAGGTGCATGCCCTTTGCCCTGATGAAGAACACTGGTGTGCCAATCCAGTTTGCCCACACCCAGAAGGCTGACTTTTGCAGCTCACCAATTGCTACATCTTAAGAATTTCATGAGTAATTTCTTGAGGATCTCAGTTACCCTGACGGTTCTGGAGACGTACACCAAATAGTGGTGCCTTTCAATTATTTCTAAGCAGCTAGCGTGTGCATGCTGACTTCCATGCCATTCTGACCACATATCTTCAGCAAAGATCAATCTCATCACAAGTGCTAATGCTATGGTAAATGTGTCTTTGCTGCTAGTGTTTATTTTCAATTTGAGTAAAAGTGAGAATTGGGGGATTAAATAGAAAATATCTGCAGAGATGAATGATCTAAGAGAAACAGTCTACTAAACCATGTAGGAATTCAACCCAAAAGCATGCTTAGGGCCACTTTAGTAATGTTTACACATAATATCTAAGACTGAACATGTAGACTTCAGCATCTAGATAATAATCAAAATGAGCTTAGTTCTTACATTGAGTATATAGTAGGTTTCAGCTCAGAACCCCTATTTCTGGCATTATGATAGAATGTTTTAGCTTACCATTAAAATGACAGCATCTGATCATCTTGTATTCCAGCATTATACAGAATTGCAATAATTCTGCTAGCTCAGATGTATCCAGAGGTACAAGTCAATTCATTATTAATAGCTGAATATTACCATTGCAATAAGGGCAGGCCCTGATGAGCAATTACACATCTGCTTTACAAAGTCAAGATATCCCTGTGGTCCACTGCGACATTTAAGGAGGTTCTACAATCTTGCGCGGACTAAACTTCACATTCGCAAGAGCACATTGTATGTGTTTCTGCAATCAAATACAGATAAAAAAAACTAAACAAAACAAATAATTAATACACATAACATGCAAGAAAAAATCTGACGCCTAAAAACAGCCAGCAACGTTTGTCCAAGGTGTCTCGTGTTTGTGTGCCGTCTTCTTATGCTGGCTTTTTCCTTCAGTGATTATCCTTCTGGAAGGCAATAAGCACGGCAGGACAAAGAGAGAAGTGGCTTGATTAATGTGCTCTATAAATTAAACATATTAATGACTCCTCCGTTGTCCGGAGACAACCTAATTCAATAAGTCTCTGGGTAGTGTTATTAGAGATGACAGAACAAGTCTGGAGATAATGAAGAAGCTGATGGGGTATTTGGATCTTTCTGGTACAGAAAGGAGAAGTAGAGAAAAGCTAATGTGCAGGACAGAACAGAACTAAACACAAGAGATGAAAAAATGGCTTCTGTGACAGTTTCACATGTTTTACACACAGCATGTTACAGCCTTGTTATGGTCCGTGTTGAAAGGTGGCTGTTTGGGGTAATGTGACTATGTGTGTTTAAGAACGTTATTCATGGTGTGAGTATGCATGTGTCCCCTAATAATGTAATCATTGAACTGATGTTGAAGTTAGGCCAAGACACATTGATGTGAGTCCGTCTGCTAAAGACGTAGGAAATATGTGAACAGCATTAAATTTGATCCAGACTTTCTGAAAACCACTAGCATGACATCCACAAGAAACTACCTTCTTTGAAATACACCGCTGACTCTTGTTACAATGACAACTTTATCTGTAAAAAAAGGTAAATTTTCCCATGGAGCCAGAGTAAAGTCAGACATAGTCTACAAGTACTCTGAATATATTACCTCTGTAGACAAACCAAGTCATTCCATTCCCTCTTAAAATGACATCTTAAATGAGTGACTGAGAGGTTTTTATATAATCCTGTCTGTGTCAAACATGTCAAACCAAGGTGAGTCACAGAACATCAAAGGACTGAGGTAGTCTGGCAAAGGCAAGAAGCTAAAAAATGGATCTAAAAATGTTATCTGACTGAATGGCATTTGTAGACCTTGTCAGAATGTAGCAGCACTAATCCCAGCCTTGGCCCCCTCCAGTCATGGTGGAACTACATTTGAAACCTTACTTAGAAGTTTGTGTTTACGTTTGTCTACCATATTATTTTCCTCCCTTTAAAAATAACTTGTACATGAGAACTTCCTATATATGTTAAAATGTTTTACATTCTACAACCAATACTACAACTTCAGCAGTTATTTTAAAAACTATAAAGTGGACTGTGATTACATTGCCCACTATGATTGTGGCTGTGGTCAGGAAAAGAAGGTAAGTAAAAATCACCTGGCTTGGTATGTGATTGACAACTTTGTCCTGATGTTTGGTATCAGGTTTTGTTTTGAAACTGAGCACAACCAAATGCAAAGAGTCAGTAGATTCTCAGCACACTATGTTAGCCACACCACACTGACTGGGGCAATGTGGGAGATGAAGCAAGTAATGTGTAACAAACAGCTAAAGGTTAACAGAAATAAAATGCAATTAGGTGCACAACAGGTAAACCAATTTATTTCTTGTTTGAAAAAAATTCTCAACAGGACATTTGCTATAATGGAAATGGACAACATATAAAATAATAGAGAAGCCTCCACACATTGCAGTTATTTTTTAATGCTTTGGATAAAAAACAAGAAATCAATTACCCCAGACAAGTTAAACTAATGAGGTTCACTGCCTATAACTTCTTCTATCTCCATCTTTCCCTATTTGACAGGATATGAGGTAGGTGAGCAAGGTGTTTTTTTCATGGTGTCCTCCCCTGTCCACTTTAACTGCTGCAATGTGCAGGAGTTTGCTGTATGCCCTGATGCTTACTAGTATAAAGTGAGCAGAACAGCGATGCTGGCACAGTGGACTAAGTGATGCTTTTGACACTGGCACTCTCCAAAACATTGTCCAAACTTAGGAAGTGGTGGTTGTGTGGTCATCTGGGAAGTGACAAAATTTAAAAGCCAAATGAAACAACCAGCTGGCATAGCGTAAGGCCAAATGCCACTTCTCATACATGGTATAAGGCCAGTGCAGTGAGCTGCACATTCCTTTTCACCAGTGAGATTGGTCCATTCCACATATGACATCCTGTGGGATTGCTACCTGTGGGACTGCAGGGGCTGAGATAAGGTAGACTGAGGCTGTGATGCCCAGTAGGGGGCGACATTCTGTTCTGTCAACTTTAACGAGCATTAAAAAACAGATAGGAAAGCAGATTAAGCAGGAAATTATTTCAATTTAAACAAAAGTAGGGACAAAAAAGTAATGTTTTGATGTTGATAGATAATGTCCTCTTGCTGAAACGAGGCAAAGATTAAAGAATATACTGTATGGGTACTTTAAACATGAGAAATAATCTAGCATCTGAGAAAATCTTTAACATGTACACATCTTTTTTACAGATATGCATTAAATTAGTAATCAAAACCATTAAAATCAAGATATACAGCAAAAACAATTATGTAACATGAATTATTAATTAAGAAATAAACACTAGTTTGGATTGCTTTAGTAAGTCTGACTAATCTTTTACTGAACTTGTTAGCAGCCCCTTAAAAACCAAAAATGACATCACTCCTGCCAACTGTCAGCAATATCAGCAGGAAAAACCAGAGGCAGTTTTCCTAAATGAAAAATCTACTGAGTAAAGCTGAAAACACAAAGCCGTCAGAGTAGGACGTGAAGAGAAATCAGTATAAGGGGAATATGTCTAGACAGATTGGTGAAGAATGCAGATAGACTAAATGAGTATACATAGTAGTCACATATAGAGATATACGAGAGAGACAGGCAGGGAGCAGTCAGTACTAAGCATGATACAAACACAAGTGAGTCTCAGTACAGATACAGTGGGGAGAGTATAAGCACAGGTGAGACTCAGTACAGAGACAGTAAGGAGAGTAGAGACACAGATGAGTCTCAGTACAGAGACAGTGGGGAGTATACAGACACAGATGAGTCTCAGTACAGAGACAGTAGGTAGAGTAGAGACTCTCAGTACAGAGACAGTAGGTAGAGTAGAGACACAGATGAGTCTCAGTACAGAGACAGTGGGGAGTATACAGACACAGGTGTAAATTAAAATGCTAAGGTAGTCAGCTTCCACAGCTGCTTACATCAGACAGATTTACACAACTGTTGACCTCCAATTATACATCTGCTGTGGGGCAAATTCAGTCATTTCATTTAGTTTTTTTACAAACTGTAAACAGCAGTCGAAGGCTGTATGAGCTGCACGTCAGGTCTGAGCTGCTGTTTTATGATGCCTTCCAGTACGTTGTCGTAATGTTGGCCTCTGAGACAGCAGAAAGATAAGACGTTGCAGCGGTGTCCTTGAGGAAGACCTACAAATGCAATCCATCAAAGATTTTGGATGGAGGCAGGACGTACCACACCATCATATAACAATTTCATTAGAATTGTGGATATACTACTTCATTAAAGTAGCAACAGCCCATTAGCACACTGCACCCTCTGCTGTCCTGGGACAAGAATTTAAAAATTTAAATTTGTTCTATTTCTTGGAGAAGCGGTCGGCTGAATCTCTCTGCTGCTCCGTTTCATAACAAGATCCCAGATGAGCACTGACTGCCACAGGCTCTGCTTTTATGAGTGTCAGACTGAGAGCAGGGTGTGTGGAACATACTGCCGAGTGTCCTTCCACACCGGCTAGGAACATTTTAATATGATTGAAGAGTAGCAGGTAGTTCTCCACCAACTGGGCTGCCCAGATCCTGTCCGTACGGGACATAGAGCGCTGGATCGAAATGTTTCGTGTCAGAAATTTACCACTCGTGTGATATGTTGTACATAATTAAAAGGAGGTAAGAAAGAAAAAGCACACTGTTACACTGTAAGCTATTGCCAATTATATGTATTTAAAGCAGAACTCCATAACTAGATTTTATATTTCTCTTTTGACTCTTAGTGTATTGAGCACCAACAGTAGACTTGTCACTGTATTAGACCAATGAACAAATCTTTCATCTAAACGACCTTCTTTAATCAAAGACAGCAGCCAAACAAAACAGTACTGAAATAAAAAGAATGTTAAAGATGTTTTTTTTGTCTCCACATTTTCAATTAAGAAGTCAAAGCAAATGAGCAGGCTTATACGCTGCCATTGTTGCTGTGCCACAGTAAAACCTAATTAACAGCACAGCCAGAAGAAGATAAGGGCGCTACACAGGGCTGAGGAGAGAAGTACATAAGCAGTCATTGTCAGAACATGCATTTAAATCAATTCACATGAACAAAAGTCACTCACACATTTAACTGCATCAAGCTGGAAACATTGAATTAGGCGACATCCACATTATGGGTGTTAAATGACGTGTCCAGCATCAACAGTCAAAGTGCAATTTACACTTACCACAGGTCCAGCGTAATAAACAAAACACAAGCGTCTATTCAGACCTTCCTCTCCACATCTCCATGATGTGGAGAGGAAGGTAATCATGATGTGATTTTTTTCTGTTCACCAGCCAGACTAACTCAAGATGAAGATGAAAATATCTTCTAAAAGGGCTCTCATTAAAACTTTAACTTGGCAAGGTCTGCGCTTCTTTTTAAACCAAAGGCACAGAGCAGAGGGAGGAGAAGGACCATGACTAGCATCATATAATAGAAGTATTAAACCAACATATTTTGTCACATCTACATGATAAATAAAGGTGTACACACATACCGAGAAAGGTGCTGCTCTGTGGATGGAATTGTAAAGTGATTAAATACTAGGTAGGATTAGCGCCACCTCCAGTTAATTTAAACTCAACACACTCATAGCACTATGGGCAATGAAAGACTCTGCTCAGAGAACAGCAGAGTGTTGTCTAAGCAATAAGCACTGAGTATCACTAAATGAGCAGTATATGGAATACACACAAAAAAAACAATGCTGGCAGAAGGAGATTTACACTGGGAAGTGAAGCATTGATGGGGTAGAGCTGGGGTAGAGGGCTGGAAGATCCAGCTAAGTTACCTAAATACACTATGCTACTGCACTGCGCAATATGTCACACCAAGCTGAAGCCTGGAAAACATGAAAGAGACCATTTCCACACACCATGGTTGTTGGGCAGCAGAGCCTCTGCAGAGCTCACATTTATACAGTGCTGCGAAAAAGTATTTGCCCCCTTCCTGATTTTATTTTTTTTTGCATATTTGTCACAGTTAAATGATTGACATGATCAAACAAATTTTAATATTACACAGAGATAACCAGAGTAAATACAAAATGCAATTTTTAAATGATGATTTAATTTATTAAGGAAAAAAGCTGCCAAAACCTCCTGGCCCTATGTGAAAAAGTAATTGCCCCTAAACCACTGGTGGCAACAACTGCAATCAAGCCTTTGTGATAACTGGTAATGAGTCTTTCAAATCACTGTGGAGGAATTTTGGCCCACTTTTCTTCGCAGAATTATTTTAATTCAGCAACATTAGAGGGTTTTCAAGCATGAACGGCCTGTTTGAGGTCATGTCATAACATATAATTGGATTTAAATCCAGACTTTGACTAGGCCACTCCAAAACCTTAATTTAGTTTTTTTTTTTTTAATGAGCCATTCAGAGGTAGACTTGCTGGTGTGTTTCGGGTCATTTACACCAGATGTAATGGGACACACACCTTCCAAAAAAGTTCACCTTTTGTCTCGTCAGTCCACAGAGTATTTGCCCAAAAGTCTTGGGGATAATCAAGATGTTTTTTGGCAAATGTGAGATGAGCCTTTGTGGTTTTTTTTGGTCAGCAGTGGCCCTGTGCCCCGCCCTGGGTGTCCCATGCCCTGCGCCCTATGTGTCCTGGGACAGGCTCCAGGCTTGCCATGACCCTTAACAGGATGTAGTGGTATAGAAGATGATTGACTGACTGGTCAGCACTGGCTTTCACCTTGGAACTCTCCCATGGATGCTATTGCCCAGTCTCTTTCTTATTGTTGAATCATGAACACTGACCTTAACTAAGGCAAGTGAGACCTGCAGTTCTTTAGATGTTGTTCTGGGTTCTTTTATGAGCTCTTGGATGACTCATCTTTGTGCTCTTGGAGTAATTTTGGTAGGTCGACCTCTCTCGGGAAGGTTCAGCACTGTGCCAACTTTTCTCCATTTGTGGATAAAGGCTCTCACCATGATTTGCTGAAATCCCAAAGCCTTAGAAATGGCTTTGTAATCCTTTCCAAACTTATACATGTTAATTACTTTGTTTCTCATCTGTTCTTGAATTTCTTTACATCGCAGCATGATGTGTTGCTTATTGAGATCTTTTAGCGAGCTTCACTTTGTCAGGCAGCTTCTATTTAAGTGATTTCTTGATTCAACAGGTTAAGGCAGTAATCAGGCGGTGTGGCAAGTGAAATTTAACTCAGCTTTCCAAAAAATGTGGTTAATCACAGTTCATTCATGATTTAGCAAGGGGGAGAAATTACTTTTTTTTACATAGGGGCCGGCAAGTTTGGACAGCTTTTGTACCTTAATAAGTGAAATCATCATTTTAAAAATTGCACTCTGTATTTACTCAGAATATGATTTTAATTTGTATAATACTTAAAATTATTTGATGATCTCAATCATGGTGGGTTTTCTCCGGGTGCTCCGGTTTCCTCCCACGGTCCAAAGACATGCAGGTTAGGTTGATTGGTGTGTCCAA
>JABJVR010004159.1:644-15030 GCA_025773905.1 Chitala chitala
GGGGTAATTCCCCTTTTTTTTTTACCACCCCCCCCCCCCCCCCCCCATTTGGTGTTTGTGTTTGTTTGTGGGTTTTTTTTTTTTTTTTTTTTTTTGAAAGGGGAGGGGGGCTAGGGAGTTTCCTTGAATAAATATCTGGATCACTGCAGGAAGCAACTCAGTCAGCCTTTAAACTGAGATGGCTTCAGGAGGAGACCAGACAGGGAATGCTTTTCCAGGAGAACTTCACAGCTCAAAGTTCTCCATGGGTGCACCAAGGAGTTTGGGGGGGGGACACTTCCTGAGCTGGGGGATTACAGGGCGTGCCAAGAGGTGTGTGCGGAACCTGCGGCAGTGTGTGTCCACATGCATACTAAAGGAAGCAGCAAATGTGCCCAGCCTTGTTAATCGAGTGGAAGGCCTTGCTGGAGCTTTCAGGGGCACCACTTACTGCATAACTGGTCATTAAGTTCCTTTATCAGTGTCTTCCACTTGAAAGTTGCTCTTTATGCTCAAGAGGAGTGTTCCTTTCCTCCAAACTTCATGAAGAAAGACCCATTATAACTCAAGCTTCTCCATTGAGCTTGTGGTGTAGGCTCTTGTTGCTAATGTCCTAGCGTGGTCTAATTAGAGTTGAGGTCACCCTTCTCTGGCCCTCGGAGCTGTCCCGTTTACCGAACGCGTTCGCACACTGAGTCCCTTCATTGCAGCCCCTTGGACAGCTGCCCAGAGCGCTTGTGTTCCTAATTGGTCCCATGATGAATATGCTTTTTTGGTGAGCTGTTGTCAGCCTTGACGTTTCTCATCTCGACTGACTAACAGACATTCATCTTGGAGGCTAAGTTTTGAACCCAAGGGATAAGCGTTTCTTTTTATTGTGAATCAATTACTCTGTTTCAGTGCCTTTTGGTGGTCTCTGGTGGCTGAAATACTCTAGGTGTGATGGACTTTATTTCTCAACTCCATAATAACGGTACTGATTACTCAACTTCCCAATATCACCAGTTCTCAGGTATTCATGAGGTGCTGGTGTCAGTGTACAAAGAACTGCTTGGGGCTGTTCCTTAAGCTGAACACTAGGTGGTGCTGTGGGAAAAGTTTAGTGTCTTGGTTTTTTGTTTTCTTTTTTCCTTTCCTCTACCTTCATCCTTACAGGAGAATGTGAGCTTGTGTAGTATCCAAGTTCTGTAGCTGTTGTACTCTTATTCAAGTGCAAAGTTACCACAGGTCTGTGCAGTTAATGCCAGTGTAGACAGAGGGATGTGGGCTTTTTTTTTTTTTTTTGTGCATGCATCTTCAGTTGTGTATAAAGCATTTTGTTCTGCCCTGAATATCACAGTAATGAATGGTCTCATGATTGGTTGGCAGTGGCACCCTCCTAATGCCTGCCCCCACCCCCCTCACCAGTTTCCCCAGACTTGGTTGTCCTGAGTTATGCTGAAGTCCCACACAATGCCATTGCTTTGAACTCGTAGGGTAAACTTAGCCTCTTGCCTAGCTTCAACCGTGCATGTTTTGCACTTGGGCGTTTGGGCATATTTAGTCACTGCTTCCCCCCCCAGCCCACTTTTTACTGTGATCTCTGACCTACTGATGAGCGTGGTTGAGGATGACCCGTGAGGTTGTGAGCGGGATGCTGTGCTTGTCTCCAGGTAAGCTTGGCACATGTGCTGACTTGGAGTGGCTGTAAACACTGATTTGAAGTGCCCCTGGCACCGCCGCAGGTGGATGTGATGCCACGCCTGAGCTCCGTTCGCCGTGAAGTTGCTGCATGTCTTTTCTTGTGAGGCTTTCAGTAGCAGAGGCTCTGCAGAGTAGCTGCTGTATGCTCAAAGAGTAACTGATGGCTCAGTCGTGCTGAAGTGAATCCAACGAGGGGGCATCTTGCCTGTTGGAGCTGTAACGTGCCGTTGGGCAGGCTTCAGTCCTCACCGAAGTGAATGTTAAAGGATCGGTGTAAGTGAAGGGTTAGTCGCGGTGTTTGACTATTGAGCTTTCCCATTTGAGCAGCTGCGGTTTTTTTTTTTTTTTTTTTTTTTTTTCCCCCCCGCGTGCTGTTAGCCTGGTATGACTTGATGGTTGACATTACATCACAGCAGAGCTGGAAAGGGCTCTTCTACAGAGCATTTAATAATCCTGTTGTTTAAATAAGCTGTTTTAAAATGCTAAGCCTTTCCTGGCACCTGCTAATGTGGGCTTGTTACCATGTTCTCAGTGGTTTAGTGGGAAGTCAACGATGGCTATTAAATTCTGTAGGTAGACTTAATTTGTTGATGGTGTCTCAGGTAACTGCTATATCTGAAGTAATGCTAGATGGTCTGCAATTGTACTTTTAGTCTGTTTATGGGGTTCCTTGATCTGTATTTGCTTTTGAACAGCTTATCAATGAAACTGGTTTGTCCCCTTAAGTACGTTGTGTAATTTATGTATTTGTGACCGCCTTGAGCATTTCGATTTTGCATATGTGCCCAAACTGCCAAAATCCCCGAGCCAGAGTCTTATCAGCTTGTCCTTGCTTGTCTGGTTTGTTTACCATGTTAAAAATAACGCAGTGCGTTCTGATCCTGCTTGCACGCCATGGCTCAGTCGTGGCAGAAACCTTTCAGGGCGGGATTGTTCTTGGGACAGCTGATTTGATCCCTTTGAGTCTGCGTGGCTATTTGCGGCCCTCTGACCCACTATCAGAGCTCTGCCGTTCAGCCCATAAATGGCTGCTCCTGAACAGCATTGCTCAACACGCTCCATTTGGCCTGTGGTGGGCAGCCGTGCAAACCGATCAGCAAGCCATGGCTGTGCTTTGGACCGGCTTCTAAGTTGTGGTACCTGGAAGTGTAGCTTAGAAGTGGGGAGGGCGATTGGGAGGTAGGTCACACGATGTCGGAGTACTCTGAGCTCAGCCCTTTAATAAGCAGCCTGACGTTTCAGTGCCCACCCTGCGTGGCCACGCACACTCCCCATTTAACCCCTGTGTCATGCTCTGGTTCCTTCCCTGGTTTATACCCCCCCCCCCTAGCCTTCCATGCTTTGCTCCATTTGGAAAGCACCGTTCCTAAAAATGTCCGCTCCTGAATCATCCTCCACCGTAGCTGCCACACATAGATCTTCAGCGAATGCGTGGCAGTTGAGGCACTTGTTTCCACGGGGCTTGTCCTTTTGTGACTACCCCCATGCCTTCCCAGTATTACGCTGCACCAAAGACGGTGACCTTCACCTCCCCATGAATTTTGGAACTCGCCTCCCTGCATACCCTTTCAAACCCCCTTGGCCTTCCCTTGTGCTCTGTGGGAGAGTTAGACACTTGAACGTGGTTTGTGCTGCAGCACGGTGGACTTCAGTTGGCGCTGGGTTTGTTCAGTCTTCAGAGACTTGGCTAAAGTAAGTCCCCGATTTTAGTCAGCAGTTTTACCCACAGAAGTAATTGTCGCACCATTGCGTTTTTAAACTTCTACCTTTTTAGTGTCTATTTGAAAGCATGTTAAAACAGATTTAAAATTCCGGTGTGAATTACACAAGGACTTTTTTTTTTTTTTTTCCCCTCTTAGACTGTTATAGTTGCATGAGCATTTATTTTCTTACATTTCTAAATTTTTTGACATACAAGCAACTTGTTGTTAAAGAATTTTTATGCCTCGTCATAATGGGACTGCATTATATAACCCCAAGCCCATCAGCCGTTAAGGTCTTGTGGGAAGTGAGATGTAAATTTCTGTATATAGCGTGTCTGTGTCCTGGATGGGGAGCGAACCTTCTATGTATGACGCAGCTGAATCCAGCATTTGATGTGATTTTTATATTTGCAATTTAAGATCTAATTTTTGAATGGCTGTTTTTCTGTGAAACGCCTCACTGTGGCAGCCTTCCTTTTTTTTTTTTTTTTTGTGGTTCACTGCATATCAACAGAATTATTGTGTGGGGGTGTTTCTGATATGTGAGCTCTTGAGCTAGTTGATTGCAGCTTGTTTGAGCTGTTCATTGTTACCTGTTTTTGTCAAAATATTGTCGGGACACAGAACTGGATCTTAAAGCATCACGCGTTTACATGTGGCTGGATTGATCTGAACAGCCATTTTATATCCAGGGTTCAGTTTGGTCCAAAACCCAGAGTCCATATGTTCCTGTTTTGTAAATGTTTAAATGGTACTCTTATCTTTTGAATATCTTGATCTCCCTACAAGACGAGAAATGCTACTTTAAAGTCTTGCTTGGGTGTGACAATCTCGCGTCCAAACATTTGAGATCTGTTAACCGTAGATAAGGGTGACGTCACATTCAGAACATGTGAGGGTGGAGAGAGTTGCCAAGTGTGAGAGCCGGTCTTCGGCTATTCAAAGCAGCCAGCTGAAGGAACGTTTCCGAGTTCCTGGTAACATGCCAGCACCACAGATGCATGGCAAGTCTGAGGACCAGCCTCATTAAGAGCTGAAGAAGCGTGAAGCCTCATCTTCTGTGGTTCAGCGTTGCAGACTGGATTATGCCTTTCCTCAGGAAAATGTAGACAAGCACCACTGGTTCATCTGGGGAGTTATTCTATAATACCTTTTCAATAAAGGACTTATCATATCAGGTGTGAATTCACTGGTACGGTAAGGTGCCCCCCCCCCCCTTCTCACCTATAATTATAAATTGAGGTTGGTCGTTGTATGAGACCTCAGACTGGGAATATGATCTTTTCCTGAATGAGTAGGACCCCAGTTCAGGGTGGGGGACAGGGGAAGGAGAAATTACCACATTAAGCAAGTGTCTTGTGAGGCTTGAACTGTTATTACTTTTTCAGCTGGATTGGGACCTTGACCACTTTAACGTGAATAGTGGTGTCACCTGTCTTACGACTAGTCCAGAACATTCCATCCTGGCGATATCATATGAGCAACTGGGATCGTTCCAAATAGTGACTAAGAACAGGCTGAGGTGTTTTATAAAACTGCATTCGTGACTATCCTTTTTTTTGAAGAGTCATTGGGAAATGAGGATGGCAGAATTGATTACTGCTTATTTCAACATTTCCTAAGTAGCTGGAGGTAAAGGCTAATGTTTTTGGTACAGGCAACAGTATCTGCTTCTATTACAGCATGTTAACTGCTGAATGTTGACTTGGTCTAAAAATATTGTTTGTGTGCGTGCATGTGGTTAAAGGCCTGCTGTACGATGATGGGTGAAGCACCTCTAGCTTCTCAAATGCATGTCCCCTTATAAAATATAGAAGTGGTGAGAAAAGCTGAGTGGTTGACTGTTGTCTGAGGAAAAAAGTTCTGGTTGTTGCAATGCTGAACTTTACGCTGCTTTTCTGTTCCTCTTTGTTTTTCCTTCTCTAGGTTTAATGGTTTTTGTGTAGTGACTTTGACATACCCCAGCATACTTTGTGCCTTTTGGTCTGCTTTTTCCTATAGTTTAAAGGAACAGAGGTCATGTCTGGGGAAGGTGACGGTAAGCTTTTTTGTGGCCCTTCTCCAACCACGTTACACAAGGTTGAGAGGTACGTTTTGCTGTTTGTGAGTATTCTGGAACCGGAGGAGCTTTTTTTTGGGATTTCTTCTGCGTGTGCTGGAGTGACTGCCATCTCTGGTTCAGCTGAAGAAGGCTGAGTAGTAGACGGACGGCTGGCTAGGTTTGCTCTGACCTCATTGGGAGCCTTAAGGGTGCCGTTTTCTGTAATTACATGTGATGCCAGTTGATGAAGGATTTAGGGCTGAGCTCGGAAATCCGTGACTGCCGATGTAACCAGCAGCGTCTGCTGTGGGGTGTCAGGACTGACTTGGATCGTGGTTGTCCTGTCATTACGGGTTCCTCTTGGCACTGTCTGGTAACAGGAAGCGTGGTGTATAATGAGTGTGACCCAGGCTAAACCTCTTCTGCAGTTTTGGGCTGCTGGTGTTCAGCATGAAATCTGTGTTTGTGAGAGAACAGTCCATATGATTCAGCCTTCTGGGGAAACCCGGTCATTTTCATGGCATCTGTTAGTACCAGACACTTTGCTCTTCTGAAACACTCGCACAGGAGTGCAGGGTTGAGATTTTTCTATGTTGAATGGAGTAGCCATTATGCGAAATCTCCCCCCACTGCTCCATACTTTATAACGTTGTACGATGTTTGTTTTATTCGTTTAACAGACGCTTTTATCCAAAGCAACTTGCAACACACTAGTGATATTGTTTCTCACCGTCTAACCCATCCCCCGTGTGTGTATATCGAGCTGAACTTTTTACATCTGTTTGTCTGTTCATCCATACGTTGTCCTTGTAATGGCTTATCCAGTTAGGGAAATTCAGAGCTTGCTTTAGGAGAACTCGATGCATGAGGTCAGGGTCTCCATAGGCCTCTTGCAGCAGAGCTGTGCTCCCCAGATCACCTATGTATTTGTATTATGGAGCTGGAGGCTTGTCACATGAACTTGGGTGTATAGACTGGACCTAGGGTGCTAGTACTGGCTTCGTGGTGCAGAATCTATGCTACTCGCACACACGTATGTGCATGTGCGCACACACACCCGTTGTTTGCCTTTAATCTTCTTTAATTTGACATCTTAGACTAAAAGTCTAAGCTCAGCAATGGCAATCGGTTTTTATGGCTAGGCATCCCAACAAACGCTGGTAAGGGTTTAAATGTGGGATGAATGGCTTGTGTAGACATTGGAGGTAGTTGGGGAAATTTGTTTGCAGGAACCATCTCTTTTCATTGAAGAGAACAGACATGTCACATTGCTACATGTTGAGATGTTCATGCAGCCTGTCTTCATTACAGTCTACTTGGGAGCTTCCAGAACATCAGTGTGGTTCATTAATATTGTATCAGAAGATACTGTCAAATTCATGGGGAAGATTGATATTGTCAGAACTAATCAAACAAGCCACCCTCCCCTGGTCATGGGTGTGTCCACAGCTACATCTCAGCCTTGATCCAGCTGAACTTTTGCCTATCCTTGATCTTCCATGGGTAAATAGTCCACCAGCATAGACCTTGCAAGTCAAAAGCAGGGATTGCTCGCCTAATAAAGGTCGACCCATGGAAATGCGCCCTCTCTGACCTGGGACAGGCTCTATGTTGTGTACGTGTTGACAGGCCTGTTTTTAACAGGAGCAATGACATGTGACCTTGGAAGGTGTCTGTCTGAGGCTTATCTCTGTCTGTGTCTCTCCTTGCCTCAGCTCTCATTGTGTAATAATGACACACAGAGTGAGACACTGTTCTCCTAACTGCATGACTCCATCCTCGTCTCTCTGGTACCAGTGGACTAATTATAGGAAATTTTAAATTGTGGCAGCATAATGTATGCAGTTTTAAGTGAAACGCTTAACCTTATTGAATGAGACTTCCTTATAGTGCCTGTGGGGTCATTACTGTGAATCAGACATTTTACCATAATACACCTGGTAATAAATTACAACGAGTATTATCATTCAGTCTAGTCTCTTGTTCACTCAAACACTGATGCTGATTTGTCTCCATCTTCAAGGTTTGATGTGATGGCTCTCTTTTCTGGGTGATGTTTTTGATGTCATCTTGGGCCCAAGTGTGTCTCTGGCTGTGGTGTCTGTGTGGGGTTAATTTGAGGGTTTTTTAGATATTAAGGCATTTTGAGTAAGATTTGGTTAGCCACCATTTGTGATCTGGGGAGTTCTCAGGAAGCCTGGTTCTACTTATGGTCTCAGCCTGTTGCTGTTCTTGGAGGGATTGGGGTACGGAAATGTGGAGCTCAAGCCCTGGGTTTCCAGAGTGTAAACAAGACGCCCCGATGGAGCTTGGGCAGGGGGCTCGTGGAAATAAAATCAGGAATGTACTGGCAGGCGTGAAGGTGGAATATTCCATGAGCTTCCGCACGCGCCGCCCCCAGGCAACCTGTACTCATGGAATCGCGTGTCCTTGGAAAACCAGATGAAGGTTGCCATATCTCACGTTCACTTGTCTGCGTGGTTTAATCAAGTGGGGTTCGGCTGATGCAGAAAGTGGGTCTTTGTAGCCACATGGATTTATTGCCATGTGGACTATAGAAGGCTGTGTGTGCGTGCCAGTTGAAGGTGAGGACATGTGATAGAGTTTAAGTTTTGGAATTGATGGATGTTTCTGAGTCCAAAAGCAGTTCCCCACCTATCAAGGTGGACTTCTGTGACCAGGGTTCGAGCTTCCATCCAAACTGATCGATCTGAAATCGGGGTTCTGAGATGGCCTAGACTTGATCTTTCACATTGGAATGATTATGCTCTGACTCAGACTGAAGCTCCCTCAGTCTGTTTGCATTACAATCTCTGTCTTTACCCAGCATGAGAACTTTGTCAACGGTTAGTTTGAAATGCAGTTTTTGCTTTATTCTGTCGTAATGGTTTTTGTAGAAAAATGGTGCGAGTCTGTCTGAGTCTTTATCTGTCCATGGACGGCATCGTGCTCTGACCTCTGACACAGAGCCAGTTGGCTCTTGCCTCGCCTTATTTGGATGGTCACGGTGTGGGCTGGCTTTGAAGGTAGACCTCATCAAGGCGTGTATGTGCACACAGTGCAAGTTTTGATGGTAGTTTTTACATTTCTACATGTGTTGTATGAACACTCTCTCATTACTCAGAAAATGCACATGCTCATTGATCAGATTTTATTTGTGATCAGTACATGCGACAGTGTGTATGAGGTTCCAAACCCGTTTGTCGTTACTCTTTTTGTCCTATCTGGATTTACTGCTACGTATTTGATGCCAAAACGGCGTTGGGTAAAGGCTTAGCCAGTAATGCTGGACTTTGGGTTCTGAGTAGGTTGCCAGAACAATATCAATTCTCACAAATGTTCTAGAGATTTCCCAGTGTATTCGGTCTTTAACGATGAGAGCATAAATGGTCCCCATCCCACATTCCTTTCCAAACAGTATGAATCTGTTTCACACTCCTTAAGTATGGAAATTGCTTGTGTACTGTGGGTTTAAGAATGCTGGGACATTGCAAAATTGCCTGTGAGAGAGAGAGACCTCAAAATGTAATCTTCAAGTACATCTTATAGTGTAAAGAAGTTTTGTATGGAGAAATTTATATAGACCATGGTTCTGATTCTAGTAAAGTCTGCTGGCTTTCTCTGTGCAGTTGCCTGGTTTCCACTCGTACTGTTGGCCAAGGCTGAGATTGCACCCAATGTGGCCCTTTTATTTTGTGTTCCTGTATAAGCATTTTTGAGATGAGGAGGAAAATAAGAACCGTTTTACTTATTCTGGGCCCTGGTTCCCATTGTTTCTGCCTTAATTCTCAGAGTACTGCACACTTTTTTTTTTTTTTTTTTTTTTTTTTTTTTTTTTTTCCCCATACGGTTTCTTTTGTCTGGATCTGTATTGTTTGCATGCATGGCCCTCGTGAGTTGCCATAGACGAACTGAGCGGGGCACCATCGCTTCATGGCTCCTGGTGGAATGTTCCTCACGGTAGGCTGGTTATGGGACATGAAATAGCCGGAGGTCCAGATCCTTCACAGGGTTTATGGAGTTATTCTTGGAGAACTGGGGGGGTGGAGATTTTGGTGCGACAGAACAATGGATGGGACCACAGCCTGGATCTTGGTTTCTGGCCCACTTGAAACTCTCAGCACCACATTCCTGTTTATGATGGGCTTCAGACCTCCTGTCCCCCCTGCTCTCTCAGCAGTCACCTGGAGAGTGCAGTCCTGCAGGAGAACCAGGCTTCGAATGGTCATTGGGGGTCCTGAGGTGCCGTAAAGCATTTGCAGTATAAAAAAAACTTTATCTTATTCCTTTAAATTCTAAGCATCTTTTAATCCTTTTGGGATTATGCTCTGAATCTTGAAGTTTTTAAGGGACAGTATTTAATTCAGATGGAGTAAAATGGGTGTACTGGATTGATGGCCTAGCAGATTGGTGCTTTAGAATGACCTCGTAATTCAGCAGTTCTGCCTGTCGGGGCCAGTGAACGTGTCCCCGTCTATTCGCAGAAACGTGACGACCGCGGTGTCAACACAGTTATTACTGTTGTGAGGATGGGTGACAATTGCTTGCCCTGAAAGTTGTAACTCATTGTAGATTTGGACTAATTTTTAAGTCAAGGGTTTTGTAGACATTTCCTGAAATATGCTTTGGTAATGGCAGGTTTTTTTTTTTTTATTTAGGAAGCGGGTGAACCCGGTCCTGTCTGCATCAATCCTCAGGACAGTATGAGGAGTGAGAGTCGCTGTGGGTCTGGGACAGGCTGAGCTGGATGCACATCTGGTTAACCCTGTGACTTTGGCTTTTCACTTTCATTTTTTTGTGGTTCCAAATGGTAGTTTTTTTTTTTTTTTTTTTTTTTTTTTTTTTTTCTCTTCCCTGCTTTGGTTTTGGAAGTTAACAAACTTCAGTTCTGCTTTTGCAACACCTAAAAAGGATAGGCGAGAGATGCCATCTCTGATAGTCTGACTCCTGCACACGGTAATATTTGTGTGGGGGGTGTGTGGTTTTTTTTTTTTTTTTTTTTTTTTTTTTTTTTTTTCTTCTTCTTCCTCCTTTTCCCCCTGGATGGGAGCAAAACTAAATCTTTGAGAAGGCTTGGGAGGGGGAGGAGTTGTCATTGTGTGACCTGTCGATCTGGCAGCCAGCTGCTTCCAGGCATTCCTCACTTCAGTGACATTTGAACGCGCCCCCATCACTAGTGTAACACTTTACGTTGTCTCAACTTGACATTAAAAAGGTTTAATTGCATCTAGTTTGAGCTCAATTTCTCAGTGACGGGTAGCATGCTCTTGTCAATAACAATACCTCATGTTTGCTACGCAGATCAGAGGTAAGCTGTTCTGAAACCTGTGTAGGGGGAGGGCTTGGGTTAAAAGGCAAGCTCACCGTTTAATGATCTTCACACAAACCACGCTAAAGCCTCCCTATTTGTGGGTGCCCTGCACCCTGTGGTTTTAAAAACCGAACCATGTCTGTTTTTAATGCGCAGTCCCTAATCTTCCACCTCTGTAAGCGTAACAAGGCTGCCCTAGTGACTGTACTGGGTAGAGCTGTGCCATTTATATACCAGTTATCAATGACTGGCATTCACACCAGGATTGCAGATTTTTGGCTGGGGTCCAAAGTTTGAGTAAAAAAATTAAACTGTTGTGAGTTGACAGGCTTGAACAAGTTCACGCTGCCTGGACCTGCGCAAGTATCTCTAGGTCCTGGAGGGGGCGTTATAGGTGTAGCCTCTCTCCAGCGTGTGAGAAACTCTTGCGCCCTGTAAATCCCGAGATCTCGGGCTTTCAAGCGGCATTCGTTTTTGGCTTCTCCGCTGGCTGAAGCATTTAGCATAACGATACGATTAGTCAGAGCGGCTTCTCTGGCAGGCTTGGAGATGCTGCGTTTTCCTCTCCTCTCTCCCTCGTTCAGCTGCGTGCTCTCAGAGCTGCCTTTTTTCATTACTGAAGGATGTGTGGAATTTCTTGTGCCTCTGAGACCACCGTTCTCTGTTTTTTAAAGGGGTGCTGCTATTCATCTCTGCAACCTCCACACTCCCCCTTGCTTTCCCTTTTCCGTGCTGCTACTCTTCCTCTGTAGTGGAGCGTGTACCTAATTTCTCCATGTAATCTGATTAAAGGGGTTTTGTCGGAAGGTGTGGAGCAGGAGGCGGGGCGGCAGAATTTGGGTCTGGGCAGCTTTAGCGAGGTGCTGAGCTGGTGTGTAGCTTGACGTCTACACTGTGGAAGGCTGTCGCTTGTGTTTTTGGAGGGGGGGCAGTGGGTAGACCTGCGATCGAAGCGTAGAGCTGAGCTCAGTCGGGGCCCAGGGCTGTGTCTGTCTGCGTCTGTGACACCGCTGCAGTTTGTTTGAGCCACCCCTGTCGCTGCCTCGGTGTCTTGCTGCATCGCCGTTTCTCCTCTTCCTCGTTCGGATCTGCTGCTCCTTCACGCTGCAATCATGTATCGGAACCCGTGGGTCTCCAATTACCTGAACCACATCCAGAACTATGAGCAAGGTAAGCTGAGGGGACACTTGGATATGCACCCCACGCCCCAATTTTTTTTCATCACCTGGCTTTTCAAGGACACGGAAGTGTGATGCTCTCTGCATGCGTGTCCAGGACATGGGAACCGTGCTGTGCCCGTCAGGCTGTTCAGCTGTGCTGTCCCAGGTGTTTGCCACCCCAGCGGATTTTGCTCGGGCAGGGCAGCAGCAGTGTGTGTCTTTTGGGTGGGTCGCAGTCCTGGCCACCCCGCTTGAAAAAAAGGGGGGAGGGGGAAAAAAAAAAATCTGCATAGAGTCAGTTCCCTTCGTGCTACGGTGCTGAGAAATTTGCAACAGGTGTCGGCACCTTGTCTATACGCGCTTGTCGGAGTGGCTTGTGTCTCAAACTTCCCTTTGCCTGAAGGAGCTTCGTGTGAGGAAAGCTTTGTGTGGCCACTGGGCTGTCTGTGTACACAAACCAGTTTTTATTTTGATTACCATCTTCTGGCTGGAGTGTCTGCATTCCTCAGCTTTGTACTTCACTGATGTCTAAGGGGGGGCGGAATTTTAGGGTTACTTGTTTTATTGTGCAGATGTCAGTATATGAACAGAGGTGGTTTGGGTCCTCGTGCTTAGAAAGAGTGAGTGTGTGTGTGTGTGTGTGTGTGTGTGTGTGTGTGTGTGTGTGTGTGTGTGTGTGTGTGCTACTTTAGTTTTTATTTTGAGCTTAAAGGTTCTTGCCCCTGGGGAAGTTGCACTTTTGCCTGCAGTATTCTGTGGTCCCTGTGACCTTTCCACCAGCTGTGGGACCTGCTGGGGGCACAGGAGGGGTGACTCCGGTTTCCTGTACCTCTTAATTATCGCCCTTTCTTGCACCGGTTGTGTTGTACGTGCATCTGTGTTCAGGAGCCGTGGTGTTAGGAATGCATGTGCAGGACTACGTCGGCTTGAACGGGGATGATTTGCAACATAAACACCTTAGCTATGAGGACTCGCGGTGTATGGGCTGTTACGGCACGTCATCCTCGCGTATCGTACATGGAGATGTTGCAGAAATGTGTACTCTGCAGACTTGCTGTTTCTCCCTCCTCCCCCGCTGGGTGTTGACCTAATATTTTGTGTTTAGCATACTTTAATAAAGTATGGGTCATTGACGTTGGTGTCACTGTAAAAACCGCAATTTACTGCACCTTAACGTTGCTGGTGTTGACTGCATATTCTGGAGGAAACATTTTTGCTAAGTGGTTTGAGAAATTGCCATTTTGTCAGTAGCCTGTCATGCACTGATGAAGTGCAGTATGTATCTCGGGGGGGGATGCGGTTCATTGGTTTGTGTAGGAAAAACCCACAACCCTGCTTTCTCCTCCACAGGATGTTCTCCTTCAGCAAAACTGTCCCACTTTTTGGGTTTTGAGTCTTGTCATTTCTGTGATGTCGTTCAAACAACAAACTGAGCCCAGGTCCTCATTTTATGTACTAAGGCGCCAGCTGGGAAGGCTCTATAAACCGAGGGTCACACGTGGGTCAGTTCAGCCCCCAAACTGGTCAGTCCTGTGTTGGAGGATAGCACCTCACCAAGGGGAGGGAGGGGTGGTGTTCAGCAGAGGACTTGTGACAAGTGTGTATTTGTCCAGTTTATGCTAATATAGCTTATTTTCAGAACGTGTAGCCCCCCCCCCCCAGTGAAGTGTGTGTGTGTGTGTGGGGGGGGTAAAGCACAGGTAGCCCATTTCTAGGAATCGGGTGACCTTCCAGCATCTTTGGTGCTGGTGGCTGAATTCCCATCTTAGACACAGTGCCTGTAAATGTCCTGGGGGGGGGCATATACTACAACCTTGTGTCATTAATGACCTGACGTGATGCTAACTGGTCCCACTGCAGTGCAAGACCACAGCCCCCCTTCCTGCTGTCCCAGGACACCCTTGAAGTGTGACTGGCCTCGCAAGTTCTGTGTTTTCCGCTTGGCTGACAGTAATAAATCACATTTGCTTTGTGTGGATCTCCTTACATCAGTGGAACGGGCCACCTCAGGATCTTTGGGAGGGAGGGTCTGGGAGGGAGGGCTTCTGGAAGCCCAACACTGCGTAGCGTGAAGTTCACAGCGTGTCGTTCTCAGTTATTGGTTTGCCCAAACAAAGTGTGCTTATGTAGTCTTTGGCTCATATGTTACTGTGATACAAAACGGGTTTTTATTAGACTGTAGCTTTATGGCTTGGTTAATGCTGTGTTGCTGTGAGCTCTCCTGGGGAATCCTACTGGGTATTTCAGGCTTAAATGGAGAGCACGAATGTGGTTGTACTATGGGAATGACGTCTCATTCATTTCTGTAGGCTTCGGAAGAGACGCTCCAATCAAAGTTGGTAACTCGAACTTGTTCCAGAAGAAAGCGTTAAGGTACGTGTGTTCATTTGGACTGGAGTAATGATATCCGCTACTCCCCATTTCTCCTGAGTGGTGTGTGGGGGGGGGGGGGGGGGGGGGGGGGGGGGGGGGGGGGGGGGGGGGGGGGGGGGGGGGGGGGGGGGGGGGG
>JABJVR010004160.1:0-15027 GCA_025773905.1 Chitala chitala
CCCCCCCCCCCCCCCCCCCCCCCCCCCCCCCCCCCCCCCCCCCCCCCCCCCCCCCCCCCCCCCCCCCCCCCCGATTACAATATATTCAAATACACGCAGCTTTTGAATAAGGTATTTAAAGAAAATGAAATATAGGCATAAACCAGTTATATTTGTCTAAGAGTGTACTGTACCACTCAGGTGTGTCCAAACTTTTCACAGACTTTGAACATACTTTGATATTCTACCTTTTAACAGAAGAGCAAACAGCAATGAAAGAATAAAATATTCATGAATGTTTATATGTCTGCCATGAAAAAGAGCAAAAAAGCAAAACAACATAGGGCAACAGAAAACTACATAGCTGACAACTGGCTTCATGAATGTAAATATATAAAAATATAAAAATAATAATTCTGAATATTCTATGTTTAAACACCCCCTGAAAATGCTGACCATATATGAACAGATTCAATGAACCTCCTGAGCAGAATGCATTCAGTATTACATACAATTATAAACTGATTAGCTTAGTGAAGCCATTAACCACTTCCTCTCTCTTCTCATATTAAACTACATTTAATCTGATGTTGCCTTAGACTGCTTCTCAACAAACGATAACACAGATGAGAACACCATGTTTCTGGATACGTGCATATGTGACGTGTGAAAGTAGAAATGGGGAATCAATTTAGCCCTCTGAGAGATTTAGAAGCCCTGTCTCTTGTTTATAGTAATGCCCTGAGTATTTGTACAATCAAGTACCACGTAAAAGAGTCAGTTCTTGTGCAGTATATGCACTAGTGGTATTAATCTGCATCGCTACCTTTACAGTTACAAATATGAGATGATTACCTTTACAGATTCTCCAAGCCTCCTCTCCTCGGCCTCCTCGAATGGCTTGTAACACGCAGAGAAATTCGCTTTTTAGGTGCTCAAGCAGATAAACATTCACGTGTGTTTGTGTCAAGTTTTGTTTGTTCACTGTTAAATATGAACTAGCAGGGTCTCTTCCATATTTGCACTGACAATTCACTGAATTACCTTAAAAAGCAATAAAAAACACTGCAACACTTACTATTCTTTAATAACATGACTTCACTAGTTCTTACAAACCTAGTTACCAGTGATTCATTAAGTTCAGAAACCACACTACAAATGATATAATGGTTTAATTTAATTATTTGGTCACGTAATCCTGACCTAATTTGACAAAATGTACATATTTTTTATTGAAATCCAATTAAGGTTGTTTTTCTGTGAAAATACACATATGCATACCGACGCACTGAATAGATGTCAGTTTAGATTTTAAAATGTATTCATAATCATTGTAAATGTGAAGCTGCTTTTAGGTTCAAATTCACAGAACAGCGCTGCGTTATTTAATCCTCTAATAAGCAATACAATTTAGCTGCAAGCTGCTCAAATTACAAGCTACATCGCAGCACTAACTTCTGGCAAATGCCTTCTTCATTAGGTTTTGGTGCCATTACAAGATGATAGGCTCTCCAGCACTGAACGAGCCAGATGAAACTGCCCGGTCCCACCAGTGCAGCCACAGCGTGCCCAGAGTTCATCAGTGAAGGGTCCAAACAGATGGTGTAGGGTGTTACATGGTAATCTAAGTTTATCACCCAGATATAAAGTTGACTGTGCCAGTGCTTTGATGGTACTGCAAGGGGAAGTAGCACTGCCAGCTTTTCAGCAACAAATAACAGCACCAGGAGTTTGATTGTGTTACCTCCCACTGCTACAAATGTAATCCCCCCCACACACGACTGTTTACATCCGACTTTAGTAATCCCAGCACGTAAGTGGATATGTTTGTCTGTGAAGAAAGTAGGATACTATACCCACCCTTCCCACTTCCACTAGGTTAGTCACCATGACGATGATGGCTGTGTTCTCCTGCCACACCATCCTCCAGAAGTCGTAGACTGTTTCCTGCATGGGCCCTGCCAACACAGACATCATTAGGGCTGGGGTACTGCACAAGGAAGGGGGGGTTGGGAAATATGTACAGCCCTATTGTGACAGTAAGCATAGCTTTATTGTGTTCAATGTAAGTACTGTGTCAAATTTCAAATTTGGCTTTTATTTTTACTGGCACACTCATTTATTGTCATATACTGTATATTTAATGCTGAAATAACAATTAATGATAAATAATAGCAAAGGGCACAAAACATACATATTCAGGTTTATCCAGGTATGAGAAATGCTGGTTCCAAAGCATTGTGAAACATAACGTGGCCTTGGGCTAGGTTTCAGGGTGCAGGGGCTTCTGGGAATGGTGTTCAGACACCAAACCACCTAAGGGGCTACACTACACAATTATTATTTGGCACTTATCCAGTTAGCTGTTCATTCTGTATTAACCCAGTCTTAATATGTTTATTCCTTCACCAAATCAGCTGAAAGCACCTGCACATCAATTTTTTCAGTTAATTTGGACTGTTTCTCTTTTCAACAAACCAAACCAACTTAACAAAGCAGTTTCACTCAGTAATTAAAAGTGGTGCCTACAGTCCTACAAATAAAGAAACCCAGACAATCATTTCACTGTCACATAGCCTAGCTGGCTTGAGGGCAGAGTTCAGCTCATTTCAGACTTGCCACTGGGCAGGACTCATGTGTGACAGCACAGTGCAGTATGGGTAGGTTATAAAGTGCACTGGAGAAGAACTAAAGAGAGGCATGGCGAGGTCGCACAGACGTGTCATTAGCTTGGGTTTACTCCTCACACTAAACTTTACAAGGTGGCAATGCTATTTACAACAAAATAGGGCAAATAAAACTGGACTGGCAAAAACCTGAACTGAGATCTCCTGGGTGGCAGACAAACTCTGTTATTGAACATTTAATGTAAACACATCTGAAACGATTAACAGTCATCAGAGAACCTTTATGTATGAATGTATGTATACAGTTATTGCCTTTTGTTTTAAATATTTGTTAAATGGGAATCACTTATTGAGATAATGATACGTAATATGATGAGTTTTAAACAAACTCAGTGAATTGCGTGAGACTGGAGCTTAACAGCTCATACATGTTTTCCTATCAGCATCCTGTGGATTTAAGTAAAGCCCACAGTTTGTCCCACACTGCACTGTACTGGGGCTTTGAATGGGAGGAAAATAAATTTAATTAATTCAAATGAGTACTTTTTAATCAGTAGGCTCAAAAGTCAAAAGCTGTGTTTGACGGATGAATTAACATATGCAAATAGAACAGCATTCTTGAGAGGCATTGTGGTTTACCCAGAGTCATGGCACATTACATCCAGCCAGGTTTACATATTCATGTTCACACAAAAGCCCCCATTACTGAGCACCTGAGTGCCAAAACCAGGGATCTTGTGAAAATGACATTACTTTTGTCTGTGCTCCTCATGTAAGCAGGTAATCTTTCCATTGTATTCCACCTCCTCAGGAGTCTCCACAGAACAAGGTCTCTCTCAGACATAACGCAGAGCCGAGCCCTCCTCCGCCTGCAGGCGCAACACGCAATCAGAACCCCTACTTTAAGTCTTAGTGTCCACAGAGATTTCCTCTTTCCCTCACACCACTCACTGGTAATTTATTTCTGCTTGATAGTTTCCCGTCAAAACGTTGTGGGATTTTTTTTTTTATTTGTTTCAGTGGGAGTTAGTGAATTTATAGAGAAAAGGTGATAAAAGCAGTACTTCGGCTACAGACAGACAGACAGACAGCATGTAACCCAGTCTGAGGAAGGGGACAGAAGAAGCGGGACTCACCAGTGCACCTGTGCAGGAGGACACATGACACAGGAGCAGTCTGTGTGTATGACAGCACAATTATGTGCCTTGTGTGGTAACTAATGCTAAATTCCACTGGCCAATCAGAGTGTCAGTGTGAACAGGAGGCAAGGGGTTCACAGTTTAAGTGAACAGTTTTTAAGCACACAGTTTAAGTCATGGGGGTGTAAATTAGACCTGCACTGTTTTCCTAAGAAGAAGATGAGAAACGGGGGCCTGTCATGGTCCGGAACAGTGTGTCAGCAAGAGCTCAGGGCTGTAGCACAGCATGATCAGGAACGGGGAAAAACCTTTCCTTCATAAGCCAAATATGACAGTTGCAGATTGCTTGATGTCACTGCAGTAATCACACAACACGCACTACTTCTCTCACACATGAATATTTCATGATTCTTGGGTTTTTCTCTGAAGATTTCTCAATGCGTTCTGGTAAAACCTTTTCCCAAGCGGGCTGCAGGGCCCGCCGCTAAGTGTGCGACTTGGTTGACGGCAGCATTTGCAAAATCCAGACACCGTCTTCAAATGCTGCACTCAGCTTCTGCTGCAAAGTCTCAGGGAAGTTTTAGCAGGTGAGTCATGGATCCACTTTGGCATTGTGGAACACATCACCTAGTGAACCCGAAAGCATCTGGACAAAGAAGGCCAACCACAGAATCAGCAGAAAAGTGCACCCTTAGCAGACAGGAGGTTTTTTGATTGTATAATCATCAGCCAGTGAATCAATTTTTGTTTAAGAGAATCCCATTCCCTTTAAATGCCATGCTTATTTTCTCAACAAGTCAGCAGTACATAGCACAACATTACGTAACATTAACAAAAGCTAAGCCCTTGCACAGGTATCCTGCTCAGCTTTGGGAGGGCTTACACACATGCAATCATTTTAGTGTTATAAATAAAGTTTTGTTTGTTAGGCACCAAAACCAATTTCATTTCAGTTTACTGCTATATAAATAAAGTATAAATACATGGTTTATTTATTTATCAGTTTGGACACAGGGAAGGTGTAAAAAGAACCATTCATTCCATACCGGTGAAAAACATCTAAAAGCTAATCTAACTCTGATCAAGCACTCTACAGGTCTATTGAGTGTGATAAAATGTGTACAACTACTCTGAAAATACAGCCTTACTGAGAATTTTCCTGCTTTATTCAGTCCTTAGCTTGGAGATGAAGTAACAAAGGGGCTCCCTTATTTGTGTGTTTTGCAAAATCGCATCAAGCTGCTTCTAATTTCCACTTGGGCCTTGATATGTTCTTGAAATCTGCAACTACAATTCCTACTTGAAATATTTTATTTCTTTAAATTAGAGTGAACATACATTTCACTGCAGAAATATTTAACTGACTGATTAATGGGTTCTGCCTCGCATCCCACTGGGAGTGTTAAGTGATCTTCAGTATGAGCATTGCTGTATCTTAGATCTGGCCCCAAGGATTTCAGTTGGAGGCTATATATTCTGTTAGTTCATAGGTTTGCCTAAATTTGTTGGATGAGAATATGAGTACTATAATACAAATAAAGTAACTCTCAAATTTAGCATACTGGTGTAAAAGACAAAACAATATTTCATGTGGTGACAGGTTGATTCTGCATTGGTTCTGCCAAGATTTTGGAGAAAATAAATTACATCAATTATCCAACTGAAAATCAATTATCAGATGCAAACTGATAAAAACATGCAATCAAAACCACAGAGCTGTAACACATCCATGTGAACAGGCACAGTGCAATGGAGACATTTTGGTGAAGTGAAGCTGGTACATGCTGTACCACTAACATGACTGTGGATGGGTGGCCAACATGCTCCCCTTCATCTCTGAACACTTCCCACCTTTCAACGTTTTCCTTTCCTCCAGCTCACATTGAAAGGTAAGACTTAATTGGGAGCTCCACATAAATGGACAGCGTGTGCTGGTGCGCTGACTCACATGTTTCTCTCAGCAAACGCAGGCTGCATCGGGGCTGTTATCCTGCCCTTACAGTGTATGGCCACATGTTTAAGAGGAACATCCCAAAGCAGTAGTTGAATTGGGATTTGCGTCCTCATCACGTTTTTCTTCATACCATTTCTGTAATGCTACACTTGGATGTTCCACTCCTTTCTAAATCCAGCAGCAAACAGTGATCTAGTAAACAAGTCATTGTGTCCCAGCTTTAGCAAACCAGACAGTATGTGTATTACAGACCGCTTACATTTGGCCCCATTTCAGCTGTGCAGAGACACCACAGTGCACAGCATTCTGGGGAGGGGAAGGGGGCCTCCGTGAATTTCGTAACAATTAACCATCAATCAGGCTTCATCTCCAGAGCCTGCAAAAGCCTTTCTGCAAGCATCTACTGATGAGATTAACTAAGTGACAAAATATTTTATTTACAAATTCTCTGTGCAGCACAATGGCCTGATAAATAGTTCTAACCTGCCACTTCAGCACAAAGCACAGCACATGAAGGGTGGAGTGAGACATGTGGGGCGGGGGCCGACCATGACTCTGGGGTCTACACCAAAGCTGTGAGGTCCCACTGACCTCCTGGACATGAATGACAAGGCTATTCTCACATTCTTACCAGTAATGTGCAAATCAAGGCTTCAAAAAACACATATGGTGAGTACACACGTGCCAAGCCCTGTGTGCCAGTACCACACGACCTGTGTCGTGTATTAAGAAAAGGACATATGAAAAACCAAAGGAAAATCTGTCTAACAGAGGCAAGGGATTATAAATTTTGTCCTAATTGTAATGCTCATTGGGAGGTGTGTACGTAGGTGTAGACAGCAGAGTACTGAAACGCAGCAACTGGGCACACATATGAACTTATGAAATTAGGGATCCAGCATACTCAGACAGGCAAGTTAAAATCCACAGTCATTTTCTGGCAAAATGCAAAGCTTGAACATAAAAACATACCTTGTGTAGCTATGTAGTGATTTGGTCTATGATAGCCCTGAAAAAAAGAACAAATTATATATGGTTAGAAATGAAAAAACATAAAAACAATGTGTTTACTTTAGCACAACCACTATTATGTACCTTTTAAAAGTTAGGAGCTGTTTTTTATTTTCTTTTTTGGTATCAGTTTCATCAAACTAAAAGAATCTTAATCAGTACTTTAGACAGAATTCCACAATCAGGTTTACACTAACGGAACTGAACCCTTCACCACATTCAGTAAATGTATTAAAATGTGTGTGAGTATGAGTGTGTGTTATACTGCCATACATTATACTGTATTACAGTACATTTCTTACTGGGAAACGGGGATGGCACACACAGTCAAAGACGGTAAGCCCCAGTGGGCCCAATCCAGTTCAAATGTGGCATTTTCTCTATAGCCTTCAAATTCCTCTTATCACTGTGTGATCTGTGTAAAGTTTAAAAACTGTTGTCTGGAACTCAGACCTGTCTCACACAGAACACTATCAAACATGATTTTGTCATCAATAGTTGTTTTCTGGGGGAAACGCATGTATGCCAAGATGCGGGATACATGTTCGTGCACAACCTTCACTTTAACTTTTAATTCCCTTAGCACACACTTCCACAGTTATTTTTCCAACAAGAAAATTTTCTCAGGGATCCCATCAAATGTTATTTACAAAGTGTGCTGAATTATAACATAAAATACGTGTTTAGAAACTGAACATTAATACTCGAGTGGCTAGTCTAACTTACAGCTCTACTGCACTGCCCCATGGCACTTGTGTCTGTCTCATCTTGGCCATATTAAAGTGTACAGTAATTAATGTTTCCAAGCCGAAAAGGAAACATTCGTCCACTCTATTCCACTGGGCTTCTTTAGTTATTGAAATGTTATAAATTGTTAATGACTTCTTTATCTGCTTCATCCGCATAACAATTTGTGTATTCCTTAAAGTGCATACCACTGAGTTTTTATACATAATAAATGCACATTTGCATAGATACTAAAAATGTAAGCATTGCCATTATGTGTAACCTCTGTAAATTTCATATATATTGCTGCTGAATTTTAAATCTGACAAAATACAGGATGTATCCTACAGCGAAGTAACAAAAAAAAGACATTGTTACAACCTAAGGGTTATAAAACAAATACATTTCCATAACACCACATCTGTAGTACAGGCTCACCATTCTCAGCAGGCATTATATTTCAGCAGATGTGCATTTTCACACTAATGCTCTGGAATGTCTGACTCGATGACTGCTCCACATACCTGCACATGGACAGACTCCCAATATCAGCAGGCTTCTGACATGTGCTCTTCCTGACAGACACCGAACTTCTGCTCTATACGCACTATATGCAGAATTGTTTTTAACACTAAGTGATATGCTGAGTCAACTTGCTGCTTTTCTCAGACTGACATGTATACGCAATGAAAGTGTCAGCTGGGCAAACACTTCTCTGCACAGGTCTCATAGTAAACGCGAAAGTGGGTTTAACTTCAGCCACTTATGAGGGTTAATTTATCCCAAAAAGCTGGGGGATTTGGTAAGTGTTGTAAGAGAAAGTTCCATCACAAGGTGGGAAACAGCTGTGACTGTGACCGAATGTCTACACAAAATAATCTTATGGCTATACTAAAGACATCCGGTACTGAAAACACATTGTGCTTCCTTCAGCTCCACTGCCAATTTAGGTTTTACAGCTTTAGCAAAATACCACTCTATAGTCAGCATTTAAGCAGGACTGTAGTTATTACAAGAACATGTGTGTTGTTTCTCATAACAGATAAATCACATACTAACACTAATAAACACTTGATTTCACTGAGTGCAAAAACTAAGATGCAATAATCAAAATCAGTGACACTGAAAGCTCTAAACTGTTTAAAGAAAATACAGGCAAGACAGCAGCATGTGTCTTGCATTATGCCCCTATTTCCCACATGCATGGGTAGACAGTTTAAGGAAGTTATGCAGATGCTTTCATTAAATTGTCCTCACGGTTGGTGGGTGTTATGGCCACATGGGTGGCACTCATTAGCTATGCATCATTCATTCAATTCTGAGAGCATCCACTTGTAAGCACTCACAAAACATGCCATTTGTTATGTTTCCAAAGCAATATCAGATTCTTGCCGTATGAACGTTTGAAAAATGCGTAAGGTGAACACAGAATATGAATTACTTACGTGGGCCTGACCACTTGAGAGAAATCCAGCATAGCCAAAAATGTTCAAATTATCAAGTGTTTTAAAGCATACTGGCTACGTTTGAACATTATTGTAGCATTCTTAGCAGCCTGGCTAAAAGAAGATGGTCTGGCATTGAGGGACCAATTAATCTATGATTGAACACAATAATAATAATAATAATAATACCAGAAATAAAAATGCTACAAGCAGCTGCAAAAGAAAACATTCTGAAAATATCCAGATAAAAAAAGACTACAAAAAACAAGACATTAACAAAAGAATTGAAAACTGGAAGGTCAAGAGCTTGCATGGAAAACAGAATCCTTCAAGGAAGAGTTGACAAGGATTTGGTTAACAAGTGAAACCATCAAGAAGGAAAGTGAAGGAATAATTTTTGCTGCTCAAGAACAAGCCTTGCAAACAAATGTAATAAAGGCAAAATTTGAAAAGATCAGCAAAGACAGCAAAGGCAGGCCCTGTAAGGAAAAAGACAAAACAACGGACCATTTAATAAGTGGCTGTAGCAAAATAGCCCAAAAGAATTAGAAGCAAAGTCATGAGCAGGTACTGAGCACTTTACATTGGCATCTGTGCAATGTAAGAACAGCTAGGAGCAACAAGCAGAAAAAACTGGGAAAATGAAGAAACAAAATAATTACGGGACTTTAAAATTCAGGCAGACTGACACTTGGAACATAATATGCTGGACATTACAATTATCAAAAAGAAACAGGTCCTGTTCTTTGACATAGCAATACTGGGGGACAGTGGAATTGGTTAAAAAAGAGTAAGAATAGATTACTAAATATTAGGATCTTTGTGCTGAAGTTGGAAGATTGTGGACAAAGCAGAGCAGGGTAGTCCCAGTTGGTATTAGCACCCTAGGAGCAATCCTCAAAACTCTAAGGAAACATCTAGAAAGCCTGCAAGTTGGAAAGGACCCAATTTTGAAGTTAGAGTGAACAACCCTACTTGGCACAGCACAGATTTTATGACAATACATGTATAGTTATTAGGCCTTTGGCTATGGCTTGAATTGCACCAAAATTACCAGCTATTCAACATCTTTTATTTATATATAGCACCTTTCTCACACACAAGGACACATTACAATACACATAATCCTCAGTGAACATCGTAATCTTCATCAACCACTTAATGTCAGTGTTGTTGTGGGGTGGAGCAACACTTGACAGGGTAAAGACACAGACATGGTGGAAACAATACTAACTTCATCAAGTGGTGTGCTGCCAATGGCTTGGGTCCAACGGCAGTGAATCTGTTTTTTACAAGAGTAAGCCTGAATAGTCTGAACATACCTCCTCCAGAGCTGCCACTTCACACTTAGTGCAGGCATCAACAGCCAAGCAGGGCACGCTTCCAGCTGTCCCACCTGTATCATGTCTATCATCAATCACACTCAGCATCCTTGTGTGTCCCTTGATCTCTTCCAACACTGCTGTAGCCACAAGAAGTCTAAAGAAACATTTACCTTTGTTGGGATGCCTCTGAAGGTGGTAGAAACACTGTGGCGTGATTTCTACCAAGATTAATCTGCTTTCACTCTTCAATCGATGACTTATTTCTTTCACATCTGTTTGCCACAAACGCCTTGATGAAAGAAGCCAACACATAGGTTGTGCTAGCACTGTGAGAAGCTACTTCATGCCGTGAGTTGCAGAAAATACAAATAATGGACCTTACAGAAGTGCAGACCGTGTGACTCAGCTCACACAGTGACCTCCTACATCCGGTCTATTCAGGACTTTGAGCTACTGTGTGCAGGGAAAATGACTGACCTTTCTGCAGTGTTTAGCAAGCTGTGCCTCACCTCACTGTTCTCCAATTCAGAAGATCTAAAGTTGTTCAGAGGCGAGAGCTGAACACCAGGCACACACATAGATATGTAAGTGTGCTTGCCAAAAGATTTCCTTTTGTTGGGGGAGCACATCCCAAAATGAACTTACTACTTATTTCCAGAGGGGCCGGTAAATGTCAGAGTGGCAGACACCTGGCTCAAATCAATGGTATCTTTGACTATGATGAGAGAAGAGAAAGAAGATGACTGCTTGTGACCATGTTCCCTACATTGGACCTGTGAATTTGACCTTCATATCCAGAACATGGCTGCAGACGGCACTTACATCAACGTAATTTGCGTTGATGTAGTCTGAGCTCTGCTCCCCTTCTACAGCCTGGAGTCTCACACGAGAATGGTCATCTAGGGACAAAAAATCAATCAGTCATTCAACAAATTAAAGGGTCAAAGCTGAACAGAAGTACTTAATCAAAATTAAAAAGAAAGCAGGATCCACGGGCAGACTCGAGGGACAGAAAAACTGAATCTCTGATCCTCAAAGGATTGTCAGAGATGAGATCAGTAATTCACTTTGTCAACAGTCTGTTTCCTTCAAATACTGCAGAGAAAGAGCTAGTACAATTTAGCAGATTATATTAATTTGTAAATAAAACCACTTTAAATGCTAAAGAAACCAATCCAGACACTCAAAATACACACGCAATGACTTAATCCACATGGCTTTCCAATGTGGACTTTAGATTCTAATAAAGCAGTTATCACAGTTCTTTATTTATTTTGCAGTAGTACTCATGTCTCTACAAAGGCAACATCACTACACAAAGATTTAATGACAGCAATGTTAATTAAATCTTCCAAGATCAATATTTTTAAATTATGACTTAAAATTTGCATCGCTCTTTCAAGTATGGCCATTAAAAACTCAGAATAGATGAACAGTCATTCGTTTGATCTTGTGTTTTTTCTTCTCTCTACTTAATGATCAAGATGGCGGTTCAATGCAGAAGAATTGTTTCATTATTACAGCATAGTCTCAGTGGAATCCACCCGGAGCCAGTTACACTGGACACAGCCTATGGCTCATGGTTCACCTCAATGTGTGCAGGCCTCTGATTGAGTATCAGATGCCTGTGGCATCACAACCACATGGCAGAAAGAAGACAGGATGGGAAAGAATAGATTTTTCTAATTGATTCAAATTTTGAGGTGGGTGCCGGGGGCCAGCGAGGCTCCAGCTCAAGCAGAGCGCACAATTTAAGAACTTCAGCATGTGTGTATTCATAATTAGCAGGGAAAGATAAGAGCACACACAAACAAGTGTGCCAGGTTGAGAGAAGAGCAGAAAAGTCTTTGCCCGGTTTTTTAAAAAGAACATCATTAGAATGGTAATTGGTTCTTACAACACACACCCTGGGAAAGCAGACGTGCTAGTGTAAAAATATCTGATAAAATGAACAAAACTCAACAGGCGTTGAGGTGTTAGGCACTGCGGGGTCGTGCTGAGGAGGTCACAGGAGGCATTACGTTTCTCCGTACATGCAATGATGTTTCCGTATCGGTTTTTCATCCTATTCTCGTCTTTCTTTGCTGAGTCCCAGGGCGCTGACTGTCCTTCGAAGAAACTCTGCCAGATGAGAGAGAAAGAAGAAGAGGTCTTCATCAGTGGTGATGAGATGAGGAATTGGAAGGAACTCAATCGCTTTCAGTCTGAGGAAGAAATGGGTGTCACAAAACAACATCTCCCCATTGTTACTGGACTTCACACAGCAGGGGGCAGATGTCAGACAGGAGAAGTGTGAAGGCAGACAGTGGTGGACAGTGAAACGCAGAAAGGCTGCGGCTGGGGAGAGGAAAATAAATTCCAGCCACAGGCGTTTCAAAACCCTCATGCAATATTAATCGTGTGTGTTCAAATTCACTGCTCTCCTTTCTCGTGGAGCACAATTAGGACTAATTATGAAAATAAACCTCAACTGGAAACAATACTGCTGTTCTGGGGTTTGTGGCAGCTGACAGAATGTGGCAAGAGGTTCCCTATTTCAGGATTTCATACTCATTATCCAATAACACTGTAAAATGTACATGAGCAGCCAGCTTAGTGTTTGAACAAGGCACTATTCTGAGGCAGACTCTCCACGGACAGTGGAGAAAACTGTCTCATTTCCTTAAATTAGTATCTCTTACTGCTCAATAAATTATAGCTCCCCTTTCACCAAATGAAAACATGGGTCTGACATGGAGCACATAAAACTCTGATTTCCAGGGAGCTGACATTATGTCTCTCTGATAGGCTGGCTTCATGCTGATGGGAGTTCACACAAACAGCTTATTTCAGAAGCAGACATTATTCAAAAAGGCAAATACAATCTTCCATAATTCCAATATGAGATTACTCCAAAATCAGGGGGCTTTTCTAATAGTGCAAACAGGGACATTTAACTTAATTAAGGTCTTCAGAACATTTCTCCCAGGAACAAGAAAATAATGATTAATATGCAAACTGGTCAACTGAGTGAAGATATGAGCATCCCTTGGAGCAAGATTATAATATAGAGCCAACTTTAGCACATGACCTTCTCCCATCTATGCTGGAAGTGTGAGCAGAAGGCATTCTGTTTAATACTGTTTAATGTGGACCACCTCACGTTGAGTCCAGCAGCTGATTCCTGACTGTAAGTAGTCACTCTGTAATGTCTTTTAACAAACACTGTGCAGCTGGAGCTGACAGGCCACAAAGCCCATGAAGGGGAATGCTGAGTGACAGCTATCATTCCCTTAATGAGATGCACACAGAAAGCTAACTTTTACTGTGCATAATTTGCATCTGCACCCTCTGTGTTTCATGAAATGCAGCCCATTTAGCTGCAATTTTATTTGTGGTCTTTTAAATCTGGATTTTTGTGTAAATTTGACATGCATCTGATAATTAACATCTTCTTAGGATAATTTACTAACTATTGAGCTTGAAGAAGAGTTGAAGTTATACAGACAAGTAACAGCTCAGTGAGCTCAGTTTCACCATTCCTGGCCTTGCACATGGCAAACATTACAGCAAACACAGTTTCCTTTAATACCCGTCTGCCCACAAAGTGCTGACAACACTGAACACATTCAAATAAGTACGAGACCAAAGCAGAAGTTCTCTTGCTGAACATTCACAAAAATGCATACTAGGTATTATTGCTCCTGGTGTGATTACTGCCTCATTAAGGAATTTTAATCACATTGTAATAGTTTTGACACACTTCACACTCATTTGTTTCAATGATGTTACATGGGAAAGGAAAAGAAAAAACACAGCACTTATTTACATGCTGCAAAACAGGCCTTGTGTTTGTGGAAGTGTGCAGAATAAGGCTGTACTCTGGAGACATGCAACTGTTAGATGACGTCTTTTCTAAATTACCCATAAAGAACCTGAGGGGTTTATCTTAAGACTGACACACATCAGCATTTTATAGTGGCTAACTTTCTTGCTCATGCACTAGTTTTAAATGAGCTATGCTTATCTATGACTTCCTAACATAACTCTAAACAGCTCCTTGCATGTAAATCATAGCAAATAGCCACAATTATGCCAATGGCTTTAATGACTTGTCAGTTAATAAGAATATGAGTTTTCTGGCATTAACATTTTGACAGAGCGCTCAAAAGCAACTTGTACAACATAGAAATATAACACATGCAACTTTCACGTTGACATAAATACAGCTATATCCTCTTCTGGCTTTGGTCTGAGGAGATGATTTCTAATCCAGTTTTAGTTTTAACATGGCACAAAAGTGCATGAGTTACTCTTGAAGCAAAATGGGTGTCACACGTGTCACAGTCTTACTCTGCAAACTCACAGACATAATACTTGGCATTTCATAGTCTTGCTCTGAAGACTCACAGACAAACAATGTCTGGTTTCTGTGCACAGGAGAGTCCTTCTCTTGTCCTTCAGCTAAACAAAACAGCAGCAGCACTTACAAAGACAGCAATAGTGGAACAACGAGGCCTCCGCAGACCCACTGCAACATTCACAACTTTCTGAGACCTAAATTCAAGTGACACTTGTTTGTTTTTTATTTTACTTTTTAAAATCTGTTTTTATAAGCTAGTGGCTATTCCCAGCTCCTCCCAACAAACCATGGAGCGTGATGCTCCAGACCCTCAGAGCTCTGTCAAAACAAAAGCAGATGAAAGAACAGAAACGAAAACAAACCTGAAGAAATGTCATAGAATTCATTGCTATGACAACTCAAAGTGATTCGTGATAAGTACACTCTACACTTCACTCAAGCTCTTGTCATTGTGTGAGTTGAGTGTGTATGGTTTATGG
>JABJVR010004161.1:0-11581 GCA_025773905.1 Chitala chitala
GCTCCTTAGCATACGCAGTCTTAGGAACTGGAACCACACAGGAGGTCTTCCACAGGACAGGGACCGTCGCCAGACTTTTTATTTCTTTTATAGGAGTGAAAGACTGGTTTGATTTAGATCTGGTTCAGAATTGTTTCTTTGCACTACTTTTTTCTTTCTCAAATAAGTTCTCGTTCTTCTCCAACTGCATACACAATGATGCTACTCATTAATATGCATTTTTTCCCCTGTAAAGCATTTGTGACAACGGAATTGTGTTCAAATGTGCTATATAAATAAATTGACCTTAACCTTAAATTTATCAGACCAGATTGAACCTAAAATTTATGGGAGTAACAGGACTGAACTGAGAATTATTCCTGGCAGTTTTGGTCCAGATGGCCCACCACTACATCCAAAATTTGTCCATATAATAAAAAAATAATAAAAAATTAATAAAATAATAATAATAATAAAACATTGTATTGGCCCCAAACTGGGTTGGCATGTCGGGAAAATGCCTGGCATGCAAGGTTACCAATCCAGCTGTCACGAATCAGGCAGGCTGAGGCAAGGAGGGAGGTTTATTCAAAAACAAAGCAAGGTACAAAAGACAATCAAAAGGCAATGAAGAAGGTCGGTATCAAAAGGGGTTACAATAAACAGCTATGGGGGTACTCATTATACATGGACTGCTTATGCTACACTAAAAATCCAACATACTACAATAACCAGCAGGGACTAGTATGAAAAGGGAATTTAAATAGAAACCAGGACAACAAGACACATATAGAAGGAACTAATGACATAATTACAAGGACTTACTTTGAATGTAATGCATAAACTGTTCCAGTTTCCAGTATGTCAAACTGTTCACGTGAGATCACATTTCCTGCTTAGAGCTGTGTTTATGACACTGCTATTTTCTGTTGTTTCTCACTGTGTTCTGGTATTTTCACTGCTATTATCTGTATGTTGTCTCTCACTGTGTTCTGGTATTTTCACTGCTATTTTCTCTATGTTGTCTCTCACTGTGTTCTGGTATTTTCACTGCTATTTTCTTTATGTTCTCTCTGACTTTTCTCCAGACATGGAAACGGGTGTAAAATTATAGGCTGATAAATAAATGAAGAAATTAATGCAAAGGTTGTAAATATTAGTTAAAAATGAGTACAAACTAAATCAGGATGTATTGTTTAATTGTGGTATTGACACAACTCTAGTTGGAGGACTGTAAAATTTTCTCTTGAACTGTAAGCCTTGTTCTTCGGTGTTCCTCAGATGATTCATTGCCATCATATGTTATTGTGGAAATTTGACATTTGTTTGGATTGACTGGTGGACTGTCCTTTCCTTCTGGGTTAGAGTTAGCTGTTTAATGACTTGGCGTAGCCAACTGGAGTAGCATAGCTCCTGTATGTCTCTGAATGTCATTACTCAATACAGTAAACGGTATTAACACGATACATAATGTCCCGCAGAAGAAATTAAATGCAGACTGTACGTATATCTACATCTTACTTTCAAAAGGATTTATTTTTCTGTAAAAAACCTTTTCTTATTAAATCACTGTTTTATAATTATTCCAATATATATAGACTTATCATTGTGTTCATAAACTATGAGGATAATAACTTTGGGAATTAGATTTTGTTTGAAAAACACCATTTAAGACATATTAAATTTTCCATCCTTCTTATCAAACAGAATTACAGCAAGAAATGTGATATGGCAGTATTAAAAATTACTTCTGAAGTAAACCTGCATATTTTTCTGATTAAATCTGAGAGTGACAAGTAAAACTTTTAGTGTTACTGGTCCATGCTTTTCCTTTTCCACTCAGACACACTCTGGATATAACTCTGGAGAGCAGAGGCCCACTTAAGCACGTAGCACGTGTTCTACAGAAGATTCAATCAGAAGGCATAATCTATAACACCATATAACAAGTAGAAAAAAAAATCAATAGCTTCCTGGGACTGTGTCATCTATTCCATAAAGGAAATTCAGCGTTCCAAACTGACTCAAATTGAATTTTTTAGCTGGTTATTTTTTAGCAACATACAGTACTGTTTCTACAACCTGTTTCTACAACACAGACAAGTCGTTTCTTTAAAAGTGTGTGCTTTAAATTTGTTTCTTTATGTGTTCCTCAGCTGTATAGTGCCAAAGAAAATCATTGAAAAATAAATGATGAATTTTAACACTGCTTACCATTCACCTTGGACATATAGTAAATGGAAAGCTCTTGCCATGCCTGTAACATATCACTGTTCAGTTATGGACCATTAAAACATTATTAGAATATATGAACATTAAAGCTATATATGTGTGTGTGTGTGTGTGTGTATTTTAATGCATTAATATCTTCTGTGAAGTGAGATCCAACTGCACTCCCACTCCTGAAGTGAGATGTGAACTGAACTCCTTTGAATAATAATTTCCTCTATTAGAGAAGGTCACCAGTAGGTGGATGACAGTCAATTTGGGTCCTGGACACCAGCTGACGGGTGTCAACAAACTGTATCAGTTGAGGACATGGGATGATTGGGTGTTACGTCCCTGAACATATTTATTGTGTTTGTGTCTCTTTAAATATTCTTGGCAAAACAACAGAAGTTGGCACTCTCTTACTGGACCCCCAAGACATCAATCAATCGTTGAAGAACTAATGAACGCCCTGGGCATCAACAGGAAGTTTCCAGCATCAGGTGATAAATAGCGACTTCCTCAAAGACTTTTTTTTTTTGGAGTTGATTGTGTTGGTGATTGTGTTTTGAAGCAGTTGGTGAATTGCATTGCATTGCATAGCATAGTCAGGCAAATATTGCTGTTACATATGAAAAGAATTTAGTGTGATTGGTATCTTTCTTTTTCTTTTTGTTGACATTCTTATTAGATTTGTCTCACTTTGGTTTGGGATTTGGGGACAGGAAAAGGGGCCCTATCCACATGTGCACTACACATAGAGTCATTTGTGTTGTCTAGCACATTAGGTATACAAACGAATGCCACATATTCACTTGTAAATATAGTCACTCTTACATCCAAATTTTTGTCCTGGTGGTTGTGTTCTTCCCACTAAAGCCTTCCACACACTGTGTGCAATCCTCTTTGGCTTCTGCCGATGTTAGAAGTCATCATCTTCTAACACTGGGACATACTTGCGATTAGCCAAAGTGTCTTGAGGGGCTGGACCATCCTGTTTGAGCTGTTCAATGACACCATCTAGGTCCCACTGGATCTTGGGTGGATTTCCCAAAAACTGGGAAATGATGAGACGGGACATTGGGTGAAACTTTACTTCAGTTGGGCAAAAGCCTTGTTAGTAGCTCGATTCCAGTGAATGCTCTAAGGATGAGCATTGGTGAAGACAGTGTTGGGCACTGCAATGGATGCAAAGAGGCTCCGTAGCCTTATGGACGTCAGCTCCAATAAGCATTCCCATTTGTGGCTGAAGGAAAGGGAGGAGAGGGTACCTGCAGGTCCTGTACTAAACCTGTTGAAGAACTGGTTCAGCTTGTTGACTCTTCTCAGGTTCCCTGCAGTCTGGTCCCCCTTGACCTTAAAGCCAATGATCTTTTTCATCCGTGACCACATGTCCATCATATTGTTCTGTTGGAGCTGGTTCTTCAACTTCTGCCTGTAAGCATCTTTGCTCTCACTGGTCAATCCTTACATGTGTGGTATGTCAGAAAAGCTTAAAGTGATCTTTGGAAAACACCACATACCTGTATTTTACAAACTCACTATCATGGTAAGGCAGAAGCTGGTCCACCCAAAGGACTGGACACCCAAACATAGGAAGAGTAATCTAGTCTATGCAGTCCAGTGCAGTGAAGAATTTCCAGTTCTACACTGGAGAAGCCAACCAACCAAAAAGGATGTCCCAGCACAGGAGAGGCAACACATCAGGACTGGGATCAGCGGTGTATCTTAATCTAAAGGAAACAGGACGCTCATTTTGAAGACAATGTGCACATTTTGAATAAAGAGGATAGGTGGGATAAAAAGGATAGGTAGTTTGAGAGAAATTGACCCCTTCATTCCTATGTGGAAAATTGACAATCCTTCCCTCAATAGAGCAGCTTCATTTTTATATTACTACAAGGTGTCATGTCCTGTCTTGTAATGTTCTCTATGTCCACTGGGTATCAAAGTTCCTTGCCTAAGTCTTCACCTGTTCAATGTTAAGTGCATTATCACTCACCAGTTGTGTCTTATTTGGTTTTCCCTTCTTAAGCTCTCCGTGTGTCTGTGTTTGCCCATTGTTGAATCTTAATGGTGACTGTGTTGTAAGGCCTACTTGTGTGCCCTATAGTGCCTGAGTTTATGTTCCAAGCCTTGTTATTATATTATAATGGTTTAGTCTGGTTTAGTTCATTTTAGTGCCATATTCTAGGTTACTTGTTTCTTATTGTATTCATGAGTTTAGTACCTTTGTCCTTTGAGTTACCTGGTTGTTTCCATTAAAAACCCCTTTGCAAACAGACTCAATCCCTGCCTCTGCACCTCCATTTCCCTGGGAGCATTAGAGAACAACTGGCCATAACTATGAGTGTAGCGAAGGAGAAGGCTAAACTGCCTTCAGTATTTGATGGCTCACCACAATGCCTTGGGGACTATTTTGATCTGATTGACCATCCATCATTCCGGTGCCAGTCTGACAAAAGATTGCTCTTGCCATTCAGTGGCTTACTAGGGAGGCTGCTGAATGGGTGGAATGAAACAGAACATGTTGAAAAGGGCCCCATGCTTCCGTCAATCCATACAGATCCCCTCTCTAAGGGATCCACTCTGAGGCCGAGAGTGATGATGAGTGGGACACAGCTGAGTGTTGCCGCCCAGTTCTTGCCTGAGTGTGCTCATGCAACACTCCAGACGGAGCAGGTGGAAACTGCTGTAGCCTCTGCTCAGACAGCTCCAGTTGAAACGGTCAAATTTGTCCACCGCTGTACCCAGACTGTGAGCTGCACCTCTATGTCTCAGGTGAAGGCAAGCACCCAGACACTCAAGTCCCGTCTGCCCCATCGTGGGCCCCAGTCCCGTCTGCCCAGTTGCCGGGCCTCTCTAGACCCTTTGTCACACTTCCCTCTGTCTTGGTCTCGTGCCCCATGCCCTTCACCACACCTGTCCATGTTCCCTCCCCAACCCCCCAGTATCCTCACCAGCACGTTTCGCATGCGCGTTATCATGTGACACAGGTTCGCGGCTGTTTCCCACCTCTGGCCCCCAGCCTACCTCCCCTGGTTCTCTGTCCTGTTGTGCTTCACTGTTCCCTCCGCCTCTGTTGTGCTCCCCTCAATCTCCCTCGTCCTCCGCTCCGTCTCCTCTGTGTGCCAGTCGGCCTCCCCCGTCTTTGACTCGGGTTCTGGTGCACTCCTCTGGACCTCCTCTGCACTCTGTTGGAGGTCCTGCCCCTGCGGCTCCCTCCCCCATGCTTTGTGCTACCTCATCCCCTCATCGTTGCTTGTCCCCGTCGCTTTGTTCTCCCTCGCCCTCCTGTCATCACCCTCTGTCTGCTCTGGCGGTCGCTGGATGGGAGCAATGCCAAAGGAATGAAAGCAATATAACAAAACAATGTAGAAACAAATGTCAAAATGTGACTACCTAAGTCATTTACACCCAAATATATGCTACTGCTAACTGTGCTAACCAGAATGGGGGAAAAACATACAAAGGTGGCATTTGCTCAGAAACCTAGTGTGCTATACAAATACAAGAACCTGTGGTGCAAATATGAAGGACCCCGAAGTCTGTCCCGATATCCCAGTTCCCTGTTTAGTGAAGACTTAACAGCACAAATTTACAGCAAAACATACAATATCCCAAAACAAAAATACACAACAAAGCAAACACGCTAACTGAGAAATACTCTAAACACACCACAATATCAAAGGACAATGCACAAGAAATCAAAGAACACAACAAAATTACTAACTTCAATCAATCAATCAATCAATCAATCACAGTCAGTCAATCAATCAATCAAACTTCAGCAAAATCTCCATCAATCAAGCTCTCACAACAACCCACACTCCAACTCCATCCAGGAAGTGCTTTTATTTTCTTCTGAACCGGTGACTTCCTGTTGCCTTTGGGGGTGTTCATTGGTTTTTCAATCTGATGACTGATGGTTCCAACATCCAGTGGGTGCTCTCCAACTTCATCACACGCTCACAATGAGACTGAAAGGGACAGATATAAATATGTAGCAAATAGGTTCAGGGACGTAAATAGGTCTAGGGACACCTGGTCTCTAATTTACAGTGGTGTAATGTAATAAAGTAATAATACTCCATTGCTATACTTAAGTATTTATGGGGAATATCTGTACTTGGGTTTTTAAATATTTGTTGACCTTCACTCCACTACTGTTTAATAAAATTGATACTTTTACTCCAAAATATTGCCCACTTGGCATTTTAGTTACAAAAAATGAACACATTCCAAAGTTTTCAGTCTGTGAGTTCAGCATAACAGGTTCGGGCATGTCAAAACAGCAGCAAAAATAAACAATCGTGGCAGTAGCAGCATCCTCCTGTTGGGGCAGCACTGATGCTCCCCCAACACCTGCTACATCTGCTCCAACATATCCTGCTTTAAACAAGTCACACCACCTGTGGCCATATGTGCACCTGTGGCCATATGTGCACCTGTGGCCATATGTCAACCTGTGGCCATATGTGCACCTGTGGCCATATGTCAACCTGTGGCCATATGTGTACCTGTGGCCATATGTCAACCTGTGGCCATATGTCAACCTGTGGCCATATGTGCGCCTGTGGCCATATGTCAACCTGTGGCCATATGTGCGCCTGTGGCCATATGTCAACCTGTGGCCATATGTGCACCTGTGGCCATATGTCAACCTGTGGCCATATCTCCTTTCTTAGCATGAAGGAGTCATAATATTGAATGAAGTGCCTCCTGTGCTTGCCAAAAAGCACTGAAATTCTGGCATTTAAAAACTCCCTATTGAACCTCAAGAAACACACACACACACACAATTATTATTTTTTTCTATAAGGTGGTGCAATAATTTGGAAAATAAGGGATTACAAAATAAACATTTGGAATTCTTCAAATTCTGAGTGCTTTCTGAATGAGATCAATCCTTCTTCTACTTAAGCACATTCATTTAGAAACTACTTTTGATAAAGTACAGTTAATAACAGATACTTTCATTTATGTAATATTACAATGGAAGATTTGAATTTTATAGTAAAATATCTGACCTTTGTTGTGTGGGAACCAAGTGTGGCTTTCAGGTATTTTATACAACACTGCTAATTTGTATAATTAAAAAAATTCCTACTTATTATAAATTGGACAGTCTACATAAACTGCAGGGATGCTTATGTAATAGCCTATGACTCTGGCTGTTATCAGATTGCCTAGGACTGCAGATTTTTGTGCAACAAATGCTGACCAACCTTCCTGTCACCATCTCTCAAACCTTTCCTTTGTGCCAAGGAATCTGGACAGATGTGAGAAATGGGTTTTATTGGGGGTGACACATGGTCCCCTGACATGCCACAAGCATTCATAAACCCCATCTGTCTGAGGCACCTGTGCTTCTGCCCTCTTCATGTTTCTACAGCCTCCCTAAGATCCCTGTTTATGTCTGCTGGCTTCCCGGTAAAGCGGTTTTGGGTGCTGCTACCAACTAAAGAATAGCCAAAAACAATCAGACACGGGGTAAAGTACCTACCTTTTTGAAAGACACTGTAGTTAAGCGATATAAAATAGAGGCTAACATTTTCAGTATTAAGACATACAAGGCAAGCTGAGCTCATAGCTGTTTCACCATATATTTATACAGCCAAACTGTACTTTTGACCTTGTACTCCATAAAGGCATTTTCAGTACAGGCAATCAAAATATGTATGGACATTTTTTTTTATTTTGAATGTTCAAAAATGCACTTCAAGATCATTGTTTTTTGATGAATAGGATGGAGAATTAACTCTCTGCAGACAGGTATCTTATTTGTGGGATCTGCATGTTTGCATCCCCTCTGTCGTAGAAAGACTGCTCACTCGGACTCCAACCATTACTTCTCGGCCTTTCCCTCTTTATGTTGTAATGGTTGTAGTATGGTGGGCTGAATAGTGTCTGATTGGTTATATCAGGAATGTCTGTTAGGTGATTGGCTGTAAATGATATGATTTACCATTAGGTCACTAGGGTTGTACTGTGGAGTAGAAGTCGACATTAAACAGAGTTTTTCCAGTTTGCAAATGACTCTCCGTTCCTTTATTTAAAGATATTACAATGGTTTTGTTTCATTTTTGAGGGAGATTAATTTAATTTAATCTGTGTTAAATAAAAATCTCAGAATTGTAGTTTAGAAGGTGAAACATCTGATGACATTCCCCTTTCATTACCAAAGAGAATGGAACAAAATAATTTTTGTGAAAAAAGCTACAGTACAAACCCCGGTTGTCAGGACAAAAGTCTGATCTCCCTGACTGGCTAATGCTCTTCTCTGTTAACTTGAACCCTGGTAGGGTTGTCCTCTTCACAGTTAATTTTTGTACAAAGGGAAATCAGTATTAAAGTCTGAAAAAGTTGTTGTGAATATGTAGTGAACAAAATTTTTATGTAAATTAATGTTACTAAGAACTGAAACTTTTTTTGTAGTCATGGGAGCAGGCATCCTTACAGCCTCCTGTGCAGGTACCCTCAGTTTCAAGTCAACACCTACGTCCCCTCCTGCACTTTATAGTTTTCCAGTGGAAAGAGACTGGTTCCACCCCTGCTGAAGAATGGTAGATGTAGACTCTTCTCATCCCTGGGCCTAATTGATGGAATGAGCTACTCCTCACTTTGAGGACTTCAGTGTCTCTGTATACATTCCTAAAGTAACAAATGGCTCATTTCATCAGGGAGCACCTCAGCACTCGAACCTCATTTTTATCAGCTCAGCTCTTTATTGCTCCAATATTTAAATGCTGTTGACTTATCCCTTGATAATTTAACTGTTGGCCTTTTATCTGATTTGGACTCTATCTTGCTTAATTGAGTCTTGTGCACTTCTGACTGTAGGACTGTACTGACTGTTAGCTGGATTATCAGATATTGTCTGACGTTATTTTTAATATGTATGTGCACTCTTACACATTTGTAAATTGCTTTGGACAAAGACGTCTGCTAAATGAATGAATGTAAATGTAAACCTTTCTTCAAGTTAAGATGATGAGCCTTCAAGTGATGTGTTGCAGTCAGCCAAAACTCACCTTGACCAACTTGTTTGCCTAAATACTGTATCTCACTATATCTTTCCCAAATTCAATTTAATCTAGAAAAAAAGATTTAAGTGTATTAAGTTTCAATAAAAGCCTTTAAGTAAACTACAAAGTCATGTCAAAATGCATCAAAATTATTAACATAGGCCAAGGCTTTCCACATACATTTCTGAAATGTAGGTGGAGCATTTTTAGCTCCAAAGGGTAAAATAGTACTCTGAGAGGTGATCTGGAGTGACACAAGCTGAAATTTCAGCAGCACACACCATAAAGGATGCCTGTCAATAACCTTTCAGGAAATTGAGCTTGGTCACAAAATGAACAGTTCCAGTATCTGTACAATCTTCCATTGTAGGAGGAAACAAATCCAGCTTTGTTATAGCTTTGCCTTTTCAATAATCCATACAAAATCTACTCGTTCCATCCGGCTTTTGAACCAATAAGCAAGGTGAATGCCATGCACTGGTATTATGGGTGGTGAATCCATTGTGTAAAAGGTATTTGACCTCAAATTGCATAATGACACGTTTGATTGGGTTTACACTTTGTGAATGCTTTTTAATGGGCAAATGATTGTGAACATCAATATCATGTCTAAACATGCATTACTGATGGAATATCAGAAAACAGTGGTATTTGCTCTCAAATTACCTTAGCAATTTCTTACCTAGAGGCACTCAACAAGGGAGCCAAGTATGTCTCTTTAGTAGTCAAAACATTTGAACTGTCCAAGGGTGGACTTGAAGTAAAAGTGTCCTGAAAAGTAAATCCATCTTCTTCAGGTCAATATTCAGGACTAACTACAGCAGAAAATACAGGCACTAGTTAAACATTAGCAATGCCCATAACTCAACAGTAATGTTAATGGTAAATACATTTTCTTAAATTTTGGGTGTGTATTACATAATTTGTGTCTCTTAATTTGCTCTCAACAACATATAGGCCAGAAAACATGAAGGAGCTGTCAACAGCACCCCCTACAGTTTGCATATCCTCCAAACAGATCCACGGACGATCACCACAACCCTCCACCTGGCACTCACTCACCTGGACAACAAGGATATGTATGCTGTTCATAGATTTCAGTTCAGCATTTAACACCATCATCCCTCAGCAGCTGATTGGAAAGCTGAGTCTGCTGGGCCTGAACACCTCCTCCTGCAACTGGATCCTGGACTTCCTGACTGGGAGACCTCAGTCAGTCCGGATCGGGAGCAGCATCTCTAGTACCACCACACTGAACACCGGGGCCCCCGAGGGCTGTGTGCTCAATCCTCTGCTGTTCACACTGCTGACTCACGACTGTGCAGCGATGCACAGCTCAAACCACATCGTCAAGTTCGCCGATGACACGACTGTGGTGAGTCTCATCAGCATGAACGACGAGTCAGTATACAGAGAGGAGGTGCAGAGACTGACGGACTGGTGTAGAATCAACAACCTGTCTCTGAACGTCGACAGGATCAAAGAGATGGTTGTTGACTTCAGACGAGTACAGAAGGACCACCCTCCGCTGAACATCAACGGCTCCAGCGTGGAGATCGTCAAGTTCCTCGGTGTTCATCTGAAGGAGAACCTCAACTGGTCCCTAAACACCTGCTCCATCACCAAGAAAGCCCAGCACCGTCTGTACTTCCTACGGCGTCTGAGAAAGGCCCATCTCCCACCATTCTCACCACATTCTACAGAGGGACCATTGAGAGTGTCCTGAGCAGCTGCATCACTGCCTGGTTTGGGAACTGCACCGTCACAGAGAGCAAGACCCTACAGAGGATAGTGAGGACAGCTGAGAAGATCATAGGTGTCTCTCTTCTCTCCATCACAGACATTTACACCACCCGCTGCATCCGCAAAGGCACCTGCATTGTGGATGATCACACACACCCATCTCACACACTCATTACACTCCTGCCATCAGGAAAAAGGAACCAAAGCATTCGGTCCCACACAACAAGACTATGAAATAGTTTCTTCCCACAATCCATCTGGCTTCTCAACATTGAAGGACTGAACTGACACACACAGTAACTTATTATATCTGTATTATGGCTGCCAAGTACCCTATCTTGTTTACACCATCAGTACCCCATGTCAGTGTGCCATTTCAGTGTGCTGCATCAGTGTGCTGTATCAGTGTGCTGTGTCAGTGTGCTGTCTCGGTGTGCTGTGTCAGTACGCTGCATCAGTGTCATGCATCAGCGCCCCGTGTCAGTGTGCTGCGTCAGTGTGCTGTATCAGTACGCTGTGTCAGTACACTGCATCAGTGTGCTGTATCAGTGTGCTGTATCAGTACCCTGTATCAGTGTGCTGCATCAGTGTGCTGTATCAGTACCCTGTATCAGTGTGCTGTG
>JABJVR010004162.1:0-15023 GCA_025773905.1 Chitala chitala
GTGTAGTGAACTGTGCCACTGTCCTATAACATTGTGTGTAGTGAACTGTGCCACTGTCCTATAACATTGGTGTAGTGAACTGTGCCACTGTCCTATAACATTGTGTGTAGTGAACTGTGCCACTGTCCTATAACATTGTGTGTAGTGAACTGTGCCACTGTCCTATAACATTCTGTGTTTTGGTACCATCTACAGACATTCATCAAACAGCTACCATAGTTCTGTCACAAATACCAAAACCATGGACACATGTCATGCATGGACAAAAGAACAGATCTTATCCCCAGGTATTACACGATCCAAACTGGCTACAATGGTGTCCCTATCACACAGCACACAGATGTATGATCATGTTATTCCCATATAATGTCCCGTATATAATGATTAAAAGATTAATTTGACCTTTGACATGGAAACGTCACAAGATTACCTCCGGACTTTTAACACAAAGTGCTGCTTTTGTGTTATAACGCAAGAACGTTTGTGTTAAAACACAAAAGTTCAGTATCAAGTTAAAACACAAAAAGAATTGAACATAAAAGTTTCTCATTACTATACAAATGTATCATGTAAAAACGCAAAAAAGGTTTGCATTATAATAAGAAACATTTTATGTTAAACCACAAAACTGTTGGTATTTTATTTTTGTATGGTGACAGCAATATGCTACCATAAAGATAGACAGTAATCAGAAACACGTTTGTATTCCCACACTTTAACACATCGAACAAAATATACATCATTAAGGTTTATTGGTTTAATTCACTCTAACTGAATACAGTTTTTTTCTCCGGGTTCTCCCCATGGTCCAAAGACATGCAGGTTAGGTTGATTGGTGTGTCCAAATTGCCCATAGTGAGAGAGAGAGAGAGAGAGAGAGAGAGAGAGAGAGAGAGAGAGAGAGAGAGAGAGAGAGAGAGAGAGAGAGAGTGTGAGTGTGTGTGTGTGTGTCCTGCGGTGGGTTGGCACCCCATCCTGGGTGTCCCCTGCCCTGCGCCCTATGCATTCTGGAAAGGGCTCCAGGTTTCCCCGCGACCCTCACCGAGAATGAGCGGCATAAAAAAAAAATGAATGAATGAATGAATACAGTTACAAAGTTTTTTTGCCTCTACTCAGAAACTTTTAAGACATTCATCTGCACTATAGTACATAACTATATATTATATTGTTTCTAAATTTGTCCACACATCCATTACTGATATTATATTTTTTCTTTTTACTTTGTTTTCTGAGTTTGTAACTTCTTTTTCAAGATGGCAGGTCCATCAACCCATCCCCACCCCTACCCCTAAGGCTATACCCACAACTGCCTCTGGTCCACCATCACCATTGGGGAAATGGGCCCAACTCACCCCACCTCTAACAACCTAAGATCCCCCTTGGTTCCACAGACAGCACAGGAACAGAACCTGTTACATATTCATTAAATACAAACAATCAATCACCAACATCATAGTTCCACAGAAATATCTTTCAAAATACAACACAAGAATCCTACATGCAAAGAAAACACACAAATTATAAACTAATAAGATGGTCTTAAGTTCAAAAGGAGCAACCTAGTAAACACACAACTCCACTCAACCACCACAGTCCAGTCCTCTTGTAGGCAAAAGGACATAGTCCTGGTCCAGCAGCACAATGGGTTAGGCTCCACTACTGGTCTGCAGAACCTTTCTGGTCCACAACATGTTCACAGGGCCCACAGTCCACAAGCAGCTTCTGATGACTCTCTTACCTAGAGGCTAGTGCAGTGCATAACAATATCAACAACACCAAGCCCATACAAAGAGCTCCAAACCCCAGTTCACAGCACAAGGACACAGGACTTTTCCACATTGCCATAAGTCCTCATCCATAACCAGACCAACAACTACTCTTTCTTTCCCCTCAACCAGCTCCCTCTACCACTGGGAACACAACTCTATATACCTCCCTGCAGCCAATCCGTGATATCCGCCTGGAACACCAGGATTGGCTACACTATTGGGAACTGAACAACCAATCCCAAAGGGTTGGGGGAGAAACCCAGACACCATTGACCCATTAATGCATTCACATACCACAAGGAAATCCAAAGCAAGTAAATGTGGCACCTGACATTCACTTGCCTGCTTTTTTTTTGGTTTATGTGCCAATAAATTAGCCAAAGATATAGTCTAAATAGAAAGAATAACTTTAACATCACAAAAGAGAACACATCTCTGTCTCATACCCATGAACTCCAACAGAGTCCAGCTGTAGTGATGGAGGAGCTCACATATGAAGAAGCGATAAAGAGAGCGAATGGATCCCTGCGCCGCTTCCCTCTCATCAGTGTGAGGGGTGTTCCCTTCATGGAGCCCATCGCCCAGAACTGGGACTCCATCTGGTCCTTTTGCCCAGATCCCTCTGATCTTCTCATCTCTACATACCCCAAAGCTGGTAAGTCATAATTAAGCAGAAATTTAAGTTGGAGGGTCAAGGTTGCTGCTTCAACAAATTGGACTCCCCAGATTCACCAATCCACTGAAATTATTTATGAAATTATAATAACCTGCTGTTAGTTCTTCACATCTTAGCCTACTGTCACATCCTGCGCCTGTGGTGACCTGTCTTGACCACTAGGTGCCACTGTTTCCTCTTTTCACCTCACAATCCTTTGCATTTGAGGTTTTCTAGGCTAATTCTATTATCATGATCACCTGTCTCGTCACTCACTCCTGTCCTATTTAAACTCTCTCCCGTTCCTAGTCCTTTGCCAGTTGTTGAGACTCTATGATCTGTGTTGTTGTTGTTGTTGTTGTTGTTGTTGTTGTTGTTGTTGTTGTTGTTGTTGTTGTTGTTGTTGTTGTTGTTGTTGTTTGCAATAATTCTTTGTATAGTTTCTTGAGTTTATGTTGACTCAATCCTCGCCTCCAATCCTCCTTGTTCGCGAATCGTTGCACCTACAGGAAGTTTTTTAGCAGATTGTCTGTTGAATGGCTATTAAACAAGTAAAAAAATTAATCAGATAATCAAGTAACAAAGAATGGCAAGATGAATGGCATTGTCATCCATACTGATTATAATTATTATAGTTTATAGGTGGCCTGGTGGTTCAATGGGTAAAACATCAGGCTGGGATGCAGAAGTCTCCTGGTTTGAGTTTCGGCCCAGCCACCACATGTGTTCCTGAGCAAGACACCCAGCACTAGCTCATTGTAACACGTATGTGAATTGTTGGAAATCGCTTTGGATAAAAGCATCTGGTAAATGTAATTATAGTTTTGGTGGTTTAATCAATGTCCTGCAATGGGTTGGCACCCTGTCGATGGTGTACTCTGCCTTGTACTGTAGGCTGCCTAGAATAGCCTCCAGGCCACCCACAACCCTTTACTGGATAAGCAGATGGATGGTTTACTGAATTTTCCACACATCCAGCCCACAAAATATAAAAAAATTTGTAAGGATATAGCAAATAAACATCATTTATAAAATAAATACCAAATGTAAAACTGTAATGGTTAATGACTATAGTTCTGTACTAATTTGAGTTTAATTGACATCCCTCAGGAACCACGTGGACTCAGGAGATTGTGGACCTGTTGCTCCATAATAGTGATGAAGCAGCTTCTAAACGAGCCCCAGATGCCTCTTCTGGAGAACGTTTTACCGCCACCCATCCCCTCTGGTATCTTTTTCCCAATCTTCATTTTTAATAGCACAGTATTGTATGAGTTTGAGTCCTGGTCACCCCTGTTACACCTTAATTCATTTCTAAATGTTTGAGGGTAATACTTTAGAGTTATCTGCTTATCTCTAAGCCTCTTTTTCATGTAATAATACAAAACTGTTTTATTTTTTTCCAGTAAAAAGATCATATTGACCATGTAATTATGTGTGCAATGGGACTTTACAACCACACTATGTACAGTGGTTTACTATATTTTACTTCATTGGACCATATTTTGTTTTTGCTAAGGACAGGATACCACTGGGCACCGAGCCACATTTAATCAGTGTTCTGTAACTGAATAAAACTTCAGTTTCCAGATGATTTTACAAGAAAAAAAAGTGAATGCATGAAAAATGTACAAGACCCAGTACTGATTATGTCATGCTCAGAGGCGCTATTAAAGCAAGACACTAATATTTACTAATTTCTACTAATATTACTAAAATGTATAAATTTTGCTTTATATTAAATGACCCTATAATGGTTACTAAAAAGTAATTTGAAAGTTACAAAACAAACAACTGTCATGCACTCACAAACATATAATGTGATGAAGGTTATGAAGAAGAGATACATGTCACAGATATCATTTTTCTTATAAAAGTTCTTATAAAGGTATGACTTTCTGTAAGACACAGCAGCTGTTATACTATTGGTAAAATGCCACACAGACACAAAAAGGTTTGACAGCTCAAACGAGTCCCTTCCAATACACAGAAAAAAGTAAAAGAGGAGACAGAGCTGACCAGGACACATATGAAACTACTGCAGCCTGTCCCACCAAGAGACATGTAACTTCATTCATTTAAGGTCTGAACCTTGTCAACAAAATGGCCCCTCCAAGAGTTATCAAGACACATCTTCCAATCCAGCTGGTTCCTGAAGGATTTTGGAAAAAGAGATGCAAGGTATGGGGAAAGTGTCAAACACAATGTTTTATTTAAATTTTGATCTAGTTCCCCCCCATAATCAAATATAAAGCTTCTACACATGTTTCTCTTCTTACATAACAGGTGATTTATGTAGGCCGTAATGCTAAGGATAACCTGGTGAGCTATTACCACTCTGCCAGAATGAACCTTTCTCATCCTGAACCAGGCCCCTGGGAAGGCTACATCCAAAAGTTTATGAAAGGACAGTGTGAGTTAAACACTTATTCTTACAGAAATACTGTCAAAGACAGAAAACCTTGTACATAACAGTGAGTGAATTTAGACACTGATTGAAATAATTCCAACTTCATTCTTTGTTTGAAAAAGTTGTATTGGACCCACATGTAGGATGACTATGTAGTCATCTAGCTGGTGGGACTCCCTGCTTCTCAGAAGGTCATTACCTGTGCTTCACCTTCACACTGGAACTACCAAAGTCCCCCAATCTGCATTTTTCAATGAACATTTACTCATTATATTTCATATGTTTTGACACCATAATTTCAAATTATGACTAGTTTTCTTGATACAATCATTTTCAACCAGGGAAAATGGAGGCACCCCATCATTATCTAAATAAAAATTTTGGCTTTGGATATTCAAATTTTTGTGCCTGAACCAAAAATATAGTATGCTAAAATTGACCTGAAATGCATCTTTTTGTTTTAAGTGTTATATATATATATATTGTATTAAAATCATGGGTTTAGCAATTTATATGTATTTTACAATGTATTCTGAATAAACTGGGTTTTACAGTTGGGTGGGAATGTTTTATTATTTTTCCCAATTAAAATAATAGAAATAATTTTTCAGTCTCATTTTTTTTTTTTTTATATTGTATATTGAGGACAAATTAATAACGTAAATTGGTGGATTGCTGTACCGACAAGAACATCTCCACATTTTCCCTGTCATGTTGGCCACGGCCTCTTGTTTCTTTTTGTCTTCTCTTCTTGTTACCTGTTTTCTTCATATTCCTTTCTTGTTTCATCATTACCTTGTTTTCGTCCCTGGCTAGCTTTGTATTGTTATGTTTTCTGGTTTCCTTGTGTTTTAATTTCTCTGTGTAAGTGTTTTCACCTGGTCTAGATTCCCTGCATATCTCTTTATTAGGGTTATGTGTTGCACTGGGTGGTTGCAAGGTGTAGTAGCCCTCTAGTTCATACTGAGCAGAGGTTTGTTCTAGTTAAGTGTTTACGGTTCACCTTCAGTTCCCTATGCCCCATCCTATTTCTTGTGTTTCCCCATTGTCCTTAGTCACTTGTAGTTTCTGTCTGCTTTGTGCTTCAGTTCCCCTTTTGTGCCCTTTGGCTTTTACATTTTGCTTTGGTTTTTGGCTTCTATTTTTTGGCACTGTCAAATAAAGCTCTGTATTTGGACTTGCATCACCCTTTCATCTCTGGCTGGGTCTTACACACAGCTTGCTGTCTGGACCTAAAGGACTTCAACTATGTATTAGACTGTTTTGACCCTTCTCGGATATACACCATACTAGAAACAGATGTACTCATTGCAGTGGCCTGGGGCTCCTGGTATGACCATGTGAAGGGTTACTGGGAAGAGAAACAAAAGAGGAACATACTCTATCTGTTTTATGAAGACATGAAAGAGGTAAAGCATCAAGCACTGGCTGTAATGACCGTTTTTTTAATATTCTAGTTTTTCTAAATGGTCTTGCTGTTACCTCCAGAAACATCTTTCACTTACTTCTAGAATCCACGTCTGGAGGTGGAACGCATTATGAAGTACCTTGATCTGTCACTATCAGAAGATATTGTAGACCAGATTGTAGAGCTGACATCGTTTAGGGTCATGAAGGACAACGCAATGGCTAATTATTCTTTTGTCCATAAGACCATCTTTGACCAGTCCATGTCTCCTTTTATGAGGAAAGGTTAGTGCTTTAACAAAGCCTGACTTTGTTGTATTTTTAAATAATACTTATATTTCACATTTAAAAGCTGTAATGTTAAATGAGACATAGTATATCTACAGTGCATGTCACAACACCTCGGGTTCTATGATTTATGTATTTGTATGAAGCTGACAAAGTGGTAGAAATCTTGCATGTGACATGGGAGACCATGAGTCAGTTCCAGGCTTCCACTGCTCTGGAAATGGCTTACTGTCTTAGGAAGGGCTAAAGCCAAAAAGTAAACCTAACACAAGTCCAGTGTCAGACCCATAACATAACCCATAACATAACGGTGTTAGGTTCGATACCCTTTTTGAAAAGCTTGTTCAGCCATACCCATGTGTCACATACCTCTGACCCCCTAGTGAAACAAAGAGAGGGGTAGTGATGTCTGTGCATCATTAATAATAATCATTAAATTTTATAGATGCCACTAATTATTTCACAGGCTGAGGAAGACCAATTTACGTGCTGTGATATCATTTTCTTTCATATGCAGGTGAAGTTGGCGACTGGGTCAATCATTTTACCCCAGCCCAGTCACAAGTGTTTGATGAAGACTACGAAAGACAAATGAAGAATGCAGGCGTTCCCTTTAGCAACATTATCTAGTGGCCCTTTCCAGCATTTGCTGCTTTTTATCTCCAATCCTGCAGACTAACAAGAAGAGTGAAGATTGGGGAAGAGGGTGATGCAATTCTTAAAGGGAGATAAGAACTGTTCCATTGTTTGCTGTCTGGCGAACTGACGTAGCGGCTAACCTGTGCTAGGTCCTTGAAGCCATCAGGAAAGCCAACCTGAAGCTGAACCCCGCTAAGTGCACTCTCCTACAGCGCTTGGTGAAGTTCCTGGGCCACGTCATGAATGAAGAAGGCACCTCCACAGGCCTGGACAAAATGAAGGCAGTGGCATCCTGACCAGTCGCACAATTAGTAGTGGAGCTGCATAGCTTCTTGGGGCTGGCCTTGTACTAAAAGAAATTTGTTCAGGGCTTTGCTGACGTGGCTGCTCGACTTCACTAGCTTGCACAAAAGGGAGCCTGTTTCATTGGGGGAGCGACCAGCAGGAGGTCCTGAGGACTGCTCCTCCCTGAGGACTGACCATGCCTCTCTGACCTGGCTCCTGAACTTCAAAGAATCTGAGGGTATGAGAGAGAGTATGTCTGTGAACTGCGATGGAGGACACCCACCGGCTCACTCAAGAGCACCTGGCTGCAGCGGAAATGTGGCAGAAGACGGCCTACGAGGGCAGGGGAACAGGTATGGCTCTACAATCCACGTTGCCGTTGGGGACTGTGTCCTAAACTCATGGGCTCATGGCAGGGACCGTGCATGGTTCTGGACAAACTTTCTGATGTGATGTATCGTGTGCGGGTGGGCCCAGGGGAACATGCTGTGGTGATTTACAAGGATCAGCTCGCCTGTTACCATCCTAGAGCCCCACTGGTTGCCATGGACTCCAAACCCTCATCGCCAGCGACAGTGGACAACTCGCCCCCCCAGATGCCTCGGAGAGCACACTGGCATCTCCCACCATGGCTGCAGGACTGGGTGTTAGACTAGAGCGGCGTAGTGGGCTGGGTGGTGGCCAGGAGGGTTGACCTCTGGAGGGGGGGTTGTGTAATGCTGGCATATTACTCTTTGGTGCTGCTGGGGGAGGGGACAACATAATTTGAATTTCCCAGCAGCACCTTGTAAATACTTGTGTGTTTGTCTGGAGTGAGAGTGGAGATCTTTCGCCTGTTTTTCCTGTGTGAGTGTGTTGGGGTGGTTGGTCGAGTACCTGTCTGTCTAAGTCCTTTTAAAGGCTAAATAAAGAGCCTGGTGGCACTGCAGTAACTCCATTCGACTGTTTAATGGCTAGCGCAGGTAACCGCTACAATATGTCTGAAGTAGGAAGGAATTATCAACAATTTTAAACGTGGGGTCGCGACCATCAAAGTGGGTCATAAGCCAAAGAATTTTGGGAGCCTCTGTCTTGACGAATATCAACTTTTCATGTTGTCAAGTTGTTCAGAACCTGTATTGCGTTCACATATTTATTCAAATAATGTGCATTTCATAGATCGTATTCATGCAAAAATGAATTATTCATGAAAATATCATCTAAACCTGGGGTGCCCAACACGTCGATCGACCGGTAGATCGCAAATGTAATGGGGGTAGATCGCGTATAGTATACGCGAAAGTATACTCTGTACATATATAAATAAATATATTTAGTACTTTTAAATACAGGTAGATGATTTTGACCAGGTCATTTTAAAAGTAGCTCGCAAACCGAAACAGTGTGTGCACCCCTGATATAAACGATGTACAATCACCAGCCGGATTATTTCAGTTTGAATACTATACACAGATATATGATTTGTGAAGACGACCTATCGTAAAAATAATAATAAAATACTAATAATAATAACCTTTGATAAGTTGTTAGTTAGTTTGAACTAAATTTCGTGGTTTAAATATTTGTGTAAACTGACTGCAATTACACTGCGTATTCAGCCCTCCTCTGGATCTGATTTTGAATCGTTTGTTTACACTTAATCTTTTAATCGTTTGTCATCTTATCGCTGTCTTTGCATGTTATGTTAAACTACTTAGTTTACATTCTCGCACCGCCGGTTCGCCGTCATTCCTACAGACGCTTTCTCACGCCAACGCAGCAGTTTACTGGAGCTGTAAATACCAACTCTTTATTCGGGGAATACCTACAATATACATCTTACATTGGCTCAAATACATCACAAACATAGATACCAGCCTATCATTATGGAGTAAGGTTTAAAACGATTATAAAAACAATATCACTCTGAGCTAGAGTTAACAGACGAAAGAAGGCGCAAAACGGTAGGTGTAATCATACATGGTTGTACTTTAATATACGCGTATGTAACATCCCAATTTCAATTTCATCTAATATATCAAATCTCACCGATTTATATATGGAAATTGTTCTCATGCATCTTAATTTTCAAAATTAAAATTAAATGGAAAAATAATAAAGTAGGCGTTTTATGTCTGATACAGTGTTCTAATTTAATTTTGCGTATTGAATCAATGCGTAATATTGTTATACTGACACTAGTCAGAGAAAATTAAAATGTTAAGATTCATGCATTCACGGATTTGGGTTAAATATATACGGTAAGTATTGATAACTCTTAAAGCTGACAAAAGCGAAGTTAAAATTATATGTGTATTTTTTGTACATCTAAGTGTAATGTTTGTTTTTATTATTAAGATTTCGATAGTACATTATTTTCTCCAATATGTCCAGTAACCGATACGACGATGTGGTGATGCTTAGAATAATGGTCCATTTTTAATGCCTTGCATTGATGTAGTTTTTCTGCCAAGGTACACAAAGTTACTAGTTCCAAGATCCCTGGGAGACGTAGCGGAGCCAATACAAACTCCACAAACACTGATCTCGCATTCAGTCATTCAGCTTTAAAGCCCCCATCCCCGGAGGCATCAGGGACTATCCACTGAGCGAACTCGCCACCTCACGTAACATCTGCTAAATCCGTATTTGAATGTGTACTTTAGCGCCACCTTGAGGCTAAAATATTTAACCGATAACATTAAAAAATGACCTAGTTTGCCCAGTATTTAATGAATTATTTGCATCCCAATTAGCTACTACCTAAGTAGTAGCTACTCTTCCTGGGGTCCCTACGAATATGCAAAGTGTTTGAAATAAAACATTTTTGTGTGGTACTACTGAGATACTGGTCTGTAGTATCTATTCAACCTATATACTGCATGTGTTATATATTACGATGAGGCTTTACAAACAAACATGCAACATTAATATACAGAAGAAGAGACAATTAAATAGTATAGGTGTTAATCAGTTGCAAGTAAGAATCCTGCAACATGAGAACACGTTAAAAAAGAGTAATTGTGTTGCATGTGTGTTACATTCCATAAAGACTGAACAAAAGTGAAACATTTCAAACTGAGAAGAGAGAATAATGGACAGTAGTATCAGTAGATTTGGTGTGAAAAGCTGCAGACCTCTTTTTCAGCCACAGGATCTCTGTGCTCAGAACAAAGATGGAAGAGGTAACATATGAAGAGTCAATGGCAGGAGTGAAAGATATCTTTCATCGTTCCCCTCTGGGAAGTGTGAGGGGTGTCCCGCTAATGAAGGCCGTTGTCCAGAACTGGGACTCTGTCGGGTCCTTTTGCCCGGATCCCTCTGATCTTCTCGTTGCTGCTTACCCCAAAGCAGGTGAGAGAAAATGAAGGGGAAAGGGGGGCATTGAGTGGAGTGGGATTGTTAACGCTGAAATAAAATTGAAAAAGGAAATATGTAAGGGGAAAATAGTCATTTTTTAAACCACGAAGTGACAAGCATTTCACCATTTACTCTGTTGTGGTTTTCTTAATGGAAATCAAAAATGAAATGTTGAACAAACCCAGTGGGATTAATGTCAATTGTGTGATGTGCAGAAAGCAAGGTCTTCTTTTCCTTATAACTTTTCTCGCACCACTCAGGTATCACCTGGACACAGGAAATTGTGGACCTGTTGCTACATGACGGAGACGCAGCAGCTTGCATGCGTGCCCCGACTATAGTGCGACATCCGTTTCTTGAGATCGTCTCTCCGCCACCAACCCCCTCTGGTGCTGAGCTCATATTAGCTGTCTGGTGATGTCCTGAATGATGTCTTTGCATGGCTGTGATGCAGAACGTTACAGGTGTACACTCTTAAAGTGTCACAAAATATTTTCCACCACGATACCTGACTAAAACAGTTTAACTTTCCAAAGTATCCAAAACTGAAACTTTCTTTGTCCTGAAAATTGACCAGAGTATGATCATTAAGTTTATTTTTGTAAATTGGTAAAATAAATCTTCTAACTCTGCAGGCTTGGATCTTGTCAAACAAATGACCCCTCCACGGGTTATCAAGACACATTTACCAATTCAGTTGGTACCAGAAGGTTTTTGGAAAAACAAATGCAAGGTAATGATGTCCTGTGTGAAAAGATGGTTATTACTTTAAAAAGCTGTCAGTTAATATATAGTAATAGAAAATGATTGGTTTTGTTCATGTTCGCTGTAGGTGATTTATGTAGCCCGTAATGCTAAGGATAACCTGGTGAGCTATTACCACTTTGACAGAATGAACCTTTCCCATCCTGAACCAGGCCCCTGGGAAGGCTACATCCAAAAGTTTATGAAAGGACAGTGTGAGTCAAACCGTTTCTTTTTTTACAAATGCTTTCATGTAGTTGTTCTTGATAGGAAGTAGAATAGTGGTTCACAAATTAGTGCAAGGCACAAAGACTGAGCGTAGTTAGGAAAACAGTTGTGAGTCAAATTGGGAATTTATATTACAGAGTAAAATTTTGCAGAGTACAATAAATGGGTAGCAGCTTAATTATTTTCATATTTACAATATTTCAAATAGTTAAACACAAAATGTGAACAGGACCCGACACTAACATGAGGGAATATGTTTTTTCACAGATTTTCTGTTTTGTAAATGAAAAATTATAGTGTAGATGAATTAAAGGTAATTGTAGACACTGCTGTAGATATTAAAATTTTGCTTATGCACCCATACTGCCAGCAGTAGAAAACATTTGCCCTTCGAGTGTATTTAGACTACAATTAATGTGAAGCATGACACTAAACACGTCTGATCTTCTACTCATTGCAGTGGCCTGGGGCTCCTGGTATGACCATGTGAAGGGTTACTGGGAAGAGAGACAAAAGAGGAACATACTCTATCTGTTTTATGAAGACATGAAAGAGGTAGGGTGACGTGTGTGACACAGTGACATCTATTGCATGCTTTTAAACTTTTTATGATATAGGAAATAAATCAGTTCCTGCATGTCTGGTCTTGTTTTGTTAGACATCCTTGATTTCTTCCAAGATTGTCACAACTACTGTATATCTGATGTTCTGATCTGTAACTCAAACAATTTTCATCATCCCCAGAATCCTCGTCGTGAGGTGGAACGCATTATGAAGTACATGGATTTGTCGCTTTCTGATGATGTCATAGACAAGATCGAAGAGCTGACATCGTTTGAGGTCATGAAGGACAACCCAATGGCGAACTATTCTTTTATCCCTACGTCAATCTTTGATCACTCCATTTCTCCCTTCATGAGGAAAGGTTGGTAATTTTCATTCTTTACATTTTTATTTAGCATAATTATGTTATTGTTTGTGGTGATATTGAATTAAAGTTTTGTACTTCACAGTTTTAATGCAGCAGTGGTCTCCAAGTGCACTCAGCTTCATGTAACATCAGAATAACTGTCAACCCAAATACTGAGTGCGAAGATATTATTTGGTTTATTAAAGTCAACAAATATAAAGTGCAAAACAAGGTAAACTTGGTTAACAAGACAGTTGAAGGGTTGAAAAGCTGGGTTGGTCTGTCCTTGACGGAGACAACGCAAGGATGAGTCACACAGGAGAGGCAAGGAAGGACGAGGGATTTTGGGGTTGACACGAAAGGGAGAACAGTGCAGACACTGAACAACTGGTCGAACATGTTGGGTATGCTTTATACGGAAATCAGCAATACTTTGCATTGACAGAAGGGGAAGAGCGAGAGGTACAGCCAAACTGACTGACAACATTAAATTCCAATCGAATAACAGATTCTGATAACAATTCATGACAATAACCACCACAGCAAGAGAATACACATGCAGAGCTTGGGATTTATTTCAGCAAGTGTCAAAATCCAAAAACACAATCCAAATAATAAAAAGAAAAAGCTGTGTAAACAAGAGAAAGGTCAGTCGGCCAGAATGAGAACTGTAGGAACCAGCTGCGGGTGGCTGGATGTCTGGCTAGCTGAGGTGAGGTATCCTGTGGGACGGACTGAGTCTAGATGCTCTTTGGAGCTTTACAGCTTAAACTGTAAAAGTGCTGTTTTTTGTAACTAAAGATGATTCTTAGTAGTTCAGTGAGAAGACAAGTTAAAACCAGTTGGCAACTTTGGGGGAGTAAAACTAATAGGATTTTTTAAAGACACATTCTCAGACATGCATCCCTGGTCACTTTATTGACAATAAACAAGGAGTGGACTGCTGGATGTGCAACAAATAAAGTTAATTGAGCAATCAGAATCAACTGAACATTAAATTGTCATGTGGACAAATGTAAAATTCAGTGTACACATGATGAAGAGGATGAAGAACAAAGACTATCCAGTGTTTCTGAATATACAGAATGCAGAATAGTTGGAGTAAAGTCTGTGTCCTTTTAGGTTTGTGGACAACCGAATTGAAAAGGAGCCGACTCTCTGTGGCTGTCAGTGGCGTTAGTGGGGACCGCTCCATTACCGGCAGCTTCAAGGAGCCGCGTCTCTGTGGCTGTTAGTGGCGTTAGTGGGGACCGCTCCATTACCGGCAGCTTCAAGGAGCCGCGTCTCTGTGGCTGTCAGTGGCGTTAGTGGGGACCGCTCCATTACCGGCAGCTTCAAGGAGCCGCGTCTCTGTGGCTGTTAGTGGCGTTAGTGGGGACCGCTCCATTACCGGCAGCTTCAAGGAGCCACGTCTCTGTGGCTGTTAGTGGTGTTAGTGGGGACCCCTCCATTACCGGCAGCTTCCTCTCACTCCTGTAACAGTTAGATTGTTGTTCCTCATGCAGCCTTTTTACAAATGACAGATGTGTAACATAACTTGCTGACTATTTTGTATTAAAATGCTAAATAAGTACCTTAGAGAGCAAAAATTTTTCAATAACATTTTGGGCAATAGTCTTTTATGTTCAAATAAGACACCTTGCTAGACTGTATACCAAGCACAGCTGGAGAAACATTAACTTTTCACATGAATATTGTATAAAAGTGGTGTTCATCACTTCAGCATATTTAAAATTATAATACTCGTGTCACGCCCTGTGTCTGTCATGACCCCTGTGTCTTCTAGGACCCACCCTTCCTCCTGTCTCTTTTGCTGAGTCATTGTGATTATGTTGTTAGTACTTTCTATCAGTGCCTTGTTTTCTCTCCATTTAAGCTCACCTCTTGTATGGGTTCACTGCTGGTTATTATGGTGTTGTGCTTGTGCTGTGTTCTACTCTGTTAGCCCTAGAAGCCTAGTTATTCCCCTGTTTTCCCCTTGTACCTTGTCATTGTCCTGACTAAACCTCCCTTTTTGCACTCGGACCTCGCCTTGTTGTGCAAGTCAAGACAACTGTCAGTCAGTCAGTCATCTTCTATACCGTTTCATCCTGTTAAGGGTCACAAGAAGCTTGGAGCCCATCCCAGGACACAGGGTGCAGAGCAGGGGACACCCAGGGCGGGGTGCCAACCCACCGCAGGGCACACACACACACACACACACACACACACGCACACACACACACACACACACACACACACACACACACACCCAAGCACATACTACAGGCATTTTGGAGACACCAATCAACCTAACCCACATGTCTTTGGACTGTGGGAGGAAACCAGAGAACCTGGAGAAAACCCACC
>JABJVR010004163.1:0-15023 GCA_025773905.1 Chitala chitala
GTGGTTAACCAGATTGTTTAACAACATTTTGAAAAGTGAGAGGATGCCTGATAAGTGGAGAAAAAGTGTACTGGTTCTGATATTAAAGAACAAGGGAGATGCACAGAACTGTAGTAACTACAGAGGCATAAAGTTGATCAGCCACACTATGAAGCTATGGGAAAGAGTAGCGGAAGCTAGATTGAGACATGAGGTGACGATCAGTGAGCAGCAATATGGGTTCATGCCAAGAAAAAGCACCACGGATGCAATGTTTGCTTTGAGAATGTTGATGGAAAAGTACAGAGAAGGTCAGAAGGAGCTGCACTGTGTGTTTGTGGATTTAGAAAAAAGCATATGACAGAGTGCCAAGAGAGGAGTTGAGGTACTGTATGAGGAAGTCAGGAGTAGCAGAGAAGTATGTGAGTGACATGTATAAGGACATCATGACAGCAGTGAGGTGTGTGGTAGGAATGATGGACTGGTTCAAGGTAGAGGTGGGATTGCATCAAGGATCGGCTCTCAGCCCCTTCTTGTTTGCAATGGTGATGGACAGGTTGATGGATGAGGTCAGACAGGAGTCTCCATGGACTATGATGTTTGCGGATGACATTGTGATCTGTAGTAAAAGTAGAGAACAAGTGGAAATGAACCTGGAGAGGTGGAGGTATGTACTGGAGAGAAGGGGAATGTTAGTCAGTAGGAGTAAGACAGAGCATATGTGTGTAAAAGAGAGGGAGGGTGGTGGAATGGTGCAGTTGCAAGGAACAGAGGTAGCGAAGGTGAATGAGTTTAAATACTTAGGGTCAACCGTTCAGAGTAACGGGGAGTGTAGTAGAGAAGTGAACAAGAGAGCACAGGCAGGATGGAGTGGGTGGAGAAGAGTGTCAGGAGTGATCTGTGATAGAAGGAAAGCTGCAAGAATGAAAGGGAAGATTTACAAGATGGTAGTGAGACTAGCTATGTTGTATGGGCTGGAGACAGTGGCACTGACAAAAAGACAGGAGTCAGAGTTGGAGGTAGCAGAGTTGAAGATTCTGAGGTTTTCTTTGGGAGTGATGAGATTGGACAGGACTAAAAATGAGCATATTAGGGGACAGCACAGGTAGGACGGTTTGGAGACAAAGTGGGAGAAGCAAGATTTAGATGGTTTGGACACGTGCAGAGGAGGGATACAGAGTATATAGGGAAAAGAATGTCAAGGATGGAGCTGCCAGACAGGAGGAGAAAAGGAAGGCCAAAGAGGAGGTTTATGGACGTAGTGAGGGAGGACATGAAAGAAGTTGAAAAAAGATGATCGGCTGTGGCGACCCCTAGAGGGAGCAGCCGAAAGAGGAAGAAGAAGAAGATCATACAGAGAAGCAGGGACGTGCAGAGATCTTCAGTGGTAGGTGCTCTGATACAAAGTGGGGTATCTCTATTGACTGATATAGATCTATTGTTTAGAATGAGGGGCTCTTTTGTTTATTATACGAAAAAGGGAGGTGCCTGAGCACCCAAAGCTTTGCACGTACCTGCAGTGGAGAACATGTTTTAACAGACCAAGCTATCAAATGGTTTTTAAATCCATCGTTATGACAATATTCTTATATTAGTTACAGATTTGGGTCATATCAGGATTCGGGAAGCAACTAACAGAAAAAGGAACACTATCAAGTCACATACTATTTTTCCAACATTTCCACATCATGTAGAATAGTACTATATTGTTTAGCGGTGTGTTTTCCAAACGTTTAACTGTCGACCCCTGCTATATGGAAAACGACGTGGTTCTTTTAAAACACGAGTGTTACAGACAGCCCAGTTGTTATAACGTAAAATTGAATTTGCCAGTTCACATGATCTTAATTTTCACAAGTCACATACTGAAAAAAGACCGTAGTGTTCTATCATAAATATATTTATGAACGCGAAAGAAAAGTTTTCAATAACTAGGAAAAGTGGAAGCACAATCTGTAAACCTAACAATAAAAGTTGAAAGCATGATATTAACGTTTGAAGTTATTTTTAAGGAATGCGTCACTGCTTCCGATTCAGTACAGAACAGTTTGAACAACTTGCATCATCAGTTTATTCTCTATCTCGTGAATGGAATGCAAAAAAAATTTACTTATCTTTAAAATAATCCTTTATTACTTAACTAGTCCCACGACGGCGAAATTCTCTTTTTAAAAATAAGATAATACATTGGATTGTGTATTGTGTTTCTTTGCATGTGTTGAACAGAAGTGCTTTTTTCCTAAATAATATTAACGATCAAAATTTTCTTAAATTTTACTGTTTATATTTGTTTGTTTTGTAGTAGTCTTATATTAGTATATATAACGTATAATTTTATATAATTTATATAATTTAAATTGTGGGCAATGTAGAGAGCATGGATGTGTGGGATAGCACCAAAACTGTTGTGATACACCATTGTGAAAACGTTTGCCCTCTTTCTAATAGCCTCTGTACATTTTTTACAATAAAAAGCCTCTGATCTCTAGACTAAATGCAACATAAGAAAAACAGTAATCACATTTCACCAAGTTAAAAGTGGAATTTAATATATGACTAAAATCACTGCCATGTTGCTCGTGTGAAAAAATGATTACTAATTATTAAAAATAATAAATAATTGTTACTCAGTCAACCAGCTGACCACATGTAATTGATAATGAGGCCTATCAAAATAAGGACATGTTGACACTTGGTGTCCTTCTATCACTTCACCATTGAGAGTGTCCTCACACACAGCATCGTGGTGTGGTACGGCAGCAGCTCTGCAATTGATTAAAGTTCCTGCACAGAATCATAAAAACTGCAGAAAACATCAGCAGGAACTACCTGCCCTGAACAACATCTTCAGCTCCCGTTGCATGCAAAAGATACATAAGATCTTGAAGGACTTATCTCATCCTGCCCATAAACTCAATTGAACTTCTTCTGTCCAAAAAATGCTACAGGTCCATCAAAACACGCACCACCAGACTCATGAACAGTTTTTATCCCAAAGCCATTGCTATACTGAACTCTGAGCTGAAAGATCTCCCCATAAACTGAAAGCTCTCCCCATAAGCTGAAAGCTCTCTGAAATGCTCCCCAAGTACTGTACAGTAATTCTCAGGCAACCTTTTACCTTCAGCATTATTTTAATTTATGCACCTTTCAATTTTTCTTTCTGCCTTTTTTAACTGCATACATTGGCAAATAGTGTGTGTACAGTATGATGGGACTATGTGCATTTATTATTTGTTTTAGTTATTTTATTTACCTTTTCAATTCCTTGAGTACAGAAGCAGAGTTCTTGAATTTCATTGTATGTCTCATACAATAACAATAAAGAATCTTAATCTTAATTTCTGAAAATGCAGATTCTATAACATTATCCTAATCAAAGTCCTGATTTGAACCCAATAGTGACGCTGTGGTAGGATTTAAAATGAGCAGATTGCAATGAAAACCTGAATTAGTTCAGTTTAAACTAAAAGTCCTTAGAAAAGATTGAAATTATAGCAAACATTTAGTTATGATTACTACTGATGAAGGTGCTGCAACCAAATATTGAAACTGTGGGGGCAATGACTACTTTGCATGACTGACGGAGGTGGTAACTGTGAAAGAAATTTATAAGCAATTGCTGTTCAGAATGATACCAACAATAATGTGCTATTTAATGTGTAGTTTAGGCCTAACACGTGGTGCATTGTGGGATTGTTGTTAAGATTGTTAAAAGAAATGATAGCTCATGCTTTGAAAACTGCAGAACTGGTTCGAAATGACCAAGCTTGCACCGCTTCCTACCCAGAGACAGAAAAAGGGGAACTAATAAGATGGAAGCAATATGGTCTATAGATAAGGTACACTGCCACCGAAAGAGCATATGTAAGGGGTAACAGGGGGAGTTAGTGGTGCGGCAGCCAGACGACACTGTTATGGACTGACTGCCTCTCTGCGCAGAGATACTAATAAACTCCATTGCTTCATAACACGTCCATTTACAATTGTAATGGACCAAGGGAGCAGGTGTGTTTTGAACCAGGGTTGACTGCACATCAGACAGGAAGATTAGGCCACCGAGCCAATGACTCTAGCTCTGGGAGCTAATCGAACTCTTGTCCTGCCACTGGGGGTTACATCATTGTCACTGCAGCCAATGTGGTGTGAATGTTACTACAATATATTCAACCCTTATACCCATAAGAACATTAAAAGTCTAATAAATCACCTCATCAATCCATTATCGAATTGCGTATCCTTTACATTGTTTTTACATTAAATCTAAATGTAAATTTATCAACTATAAGTTGCCCAAAATTAAGCTCACTGACTATTATAGATATTTACAGCAAATTAAAGCCGTTTTTAAACGTTTTTGCAAGTCTTGTCAGCAAAGTCGTGACACCCAACATTCTTTTCTGAATCCACATTAGAGAAATCTGTGATGTCCAAACCTCGGACCGTAACAATACTCCACCCGCTCTCTGAGCTCATTGGCTGCTGGTCGCGTGCAACAGTTGGGTCATTCCGCTGTCCGTCACCACGTGACAAATTCGGGTTTTCTTCAGCTACAGTGATGCGTGCTGCTCTCTGTGCCACCCGTTTTGTGAATTCTGCTACGTTTTGTTTTATGAGGATTGGAAAAGTGTTCTGGTGTTGTATGATCCGCTAAAGGTAAGATATGAATGTGTCGTGTGTTTACACTGCGTTTTGGTTCTTCAAGGTTTTCTTTTTAAGCAATATATACTGTATGTAAATATTAGGAGGGACTGTAAACCGGATAAACTGATTCATTATAGGAAAGAATTAAACTTTAAGAGCACAGAGATAATGTGCAAACTGTTCACGAAAAAAGTTTCGGTTGTTATTAATTTGCGAAATTGGTTTTATGCTAAAATCAGCGGTCTCCGATTTATGCTGTGTATCGTGTATGTTCGTCTTTAAGGTAGTGATATGTTTAGTTTAGTTATAGTCTACTTTTAGCGCGTCTTAAATCTTAAGGTAGCGTTCTGCTAAGGTTTCGTAATGAACTTGTACATAATGTATCTAACATCTTTTGCACTTTAATTCATACAGACATCTCTGACGAATTTATATTCTGAGAGCCCAAATCCCGCGAATAAGCGTGTGGAGCGGACTTGAGAGCTTGTCTTTAAAATTGTTCGTAAAACCTATATAGCAATGAGTCTTTAAATGTGAAGGGATTCGCCTTAGATTTTGTACATGTCTTAAGCCCATATCTCGTATCCTATTACTACTTGGTATTTCTGTGTTTACGAGTTCCCAGCTTGCTTCAGTTCAGATGGCTATATGGAAATGGACGTTTTCCTCCTGGGCTTCACGCCAGAAAAACGCCCGTTTTATAAGGGTGGATTCTCTTTAAAATCCGCATAAAAGTCCGTGGGTACAGTAAAGTCTGAATAAAAGTCTTATTAAGAGAAATGTGTAGCGTTGGCATGTCTTCGATGTGAAATGTAAAGACGCTTTAATTAAGACACGCTTTGTCCCATGTACTCTACTGCTAAATCTTTATGTTGCCGTACGGAATAAAGAAACAGCCTGTTATCAGCAGTTTGATTGGTTTGGTGTTTATGATCGCAGACACCAAATGCTTATAAATGTGTCTAGATCGCAAGGGTTTGGTATTTCTAAAGGGTCGTTAGGTCAGTCTTGACATCCTGGTGAGGAAAACAAAGTATGAACTGCTGTCCAAACACCAGGCTAATTCTGGGTTTCACGACCGGCGATCAGGAATGAGTTCTGTTAATATTATGACATCTGTTTATTGTCCCGCATAAGATGTTCGTTACAAAAATGTGTAATAATGGCTCAGTACATATGCCATCCATCTGCCAACAAAACATGCCCAATACAGAACACGGGTAATTCCATTTTTGAGTAAAGATTACAAGCCCAAACAACCAGACAACACACATGATACGGTACGCAGTCACTGAAGACAAAACAGATGCAGTTTTTGTTGGTGTCTTAATTAAAACCACTTTGGATTTATTGTAGAAGTCACCATAAACTGACAGTAAGAGGGACATTAATAAATTGGTATACACAGGGTATTTTCTTAAGCAAACGATGTATATTATTAACTGCATATGTTCATCATTGTAAAAAATCAAGTTGATCATAATATTTTAGCTGAGCATATGAGCATTGCCTATGATATCTTGAAATTTCTTATTTGCAATAAATTATTTGTTAAAAAGCATGGTTTTCCTTTGTTCTTTTGAATTCTGTTTTGTGTGGCTTTCAGGTGCGGAGTTGTGTGAATGGGTCACTAGGAAGCCTCAGCAGATAGCCAGTGTGTCATGTGAACCTGGTGTGAATGGGTCACTAGGAAGCCTCAGCAGATAGCCAGTGTGTCATATGAACCAGGTGTGAATGGGTCACTAGGAAGCCTCAGCAGATTGCCAGTGTCTTATGTGGACCAGGTGTGAATGGGTCACTAGGAAGCCTCAGCAGATAGCCAGTGTGTCATGTGGACCAGGTGTGAATGGGTCTTCCGTATAAAAGACTTCATACATATTCAGTGAAAGCAGACTATTGTTAGAGAGTTGGTGGCCTTATGAGCCAGCTTTTCCAATGTGTTTATCCATTAGAATATTACAACTCAGCTGTTTTAAGATGTGTATTACAAGATGCATGTGATTCTGAATATTTGCTGCATCTATATACAAAGTTTATGCTCAAAACAAATATGTCAAAATGATTGAATTGTAATGTTAGAAGCTGATTTGTAGACAAATCTAAGATCTTGCCACAGTCACAAAAGTCATCATCAGTCATTGCAACTTGGAGTACATATGTTTTCAGTTCCTCCTATTGCTTTTAGACCTCCTGTGGTTTGAAGTAATGCTAATTTTAAAAAACAAAAATGTTTGAATTTCTTGGAAGGTTAACAAGGCTTCAAAATTGTATTCAATTGAACATGAAATTAAGCATCTTTGTAGCTTAATGAATTTTATATTAAGTAGTGCATACACACCTGCATGTCAGTTTGTCTGAACATGTGTTTTTGAAATAATTTCTACTGTGAGTTTTTGCTCTTAATGTTTCACCGTCAGTGTGTCGTAGATGTTTACCTTTCAAAAACATCAGTGCATTTCCAGTAGATAAACTGGGGCTCTGCAACACAAGACTTTGGTATGACCTGTCACAGAGTGGAGGTCCAAAAATAGAGCCAGTATATCTTGTGCAAATGGGAGTCACACATAGAGTGCACAGAGGCCAGGGAGACGCAGAGATGGAGGCAGCACCGGGTGCTAACTGAGATACTCATTCAGCTGTTCGTTTTTAAAAAGTATATAAATTCCATCCCCCATTTTTCATGGTCTTTCTGTGGATGACATTAAAAGGCAATTAATTTGCAAATTGCCATGACTAGTTACTGTTTATATTGAAACCATTTAACTTTGTGAGGAAAGTATTAAAATCATGCTTTGGCCATGTTAATTAAATTATAACTGACAACAGCTATGTTTGATGTATGTCAGTTTAATAAACAAAATCATAGGATGTGCAAAGCGAGGGTCCTCCTTTTGACAGTTTTTTGTGCCGTTGGGTGACAGAGCCATGCAGAGGGCGAAAGTAGAGCCCACAGGGTTTCTTTAAATCCTTTTGTGTTTTTGTTTTTTTTTTGTTCCCCAACCATTTTACATGGAACATAATGTATGGTGAAAAGCAGAGTACCTTCTACATTTTTGCAGTGTGATGGCATAAACTAGAGGGTTGGCTCATTTGGCTTACGCCTCCATAAGCATGGATTTAAATGTCATGATTAACACTGTGGTGGCATTTGTAGGTTCTCCCCTTGTCTATGTGGGCTTCAAATTCATTCTCTGATTTCCTTCTACAGTCCAAAGACAAGCAGTGCAGATTAATTGGATACTCTAAACTGGCCCTTGTGTTTGTGAGTATCCTGGGTTGGGCTGACGTGTGACTGGCCTTACACTCTTTGAAACCTGGGATGGGCCCCGGGCTTTTGCTTGTGAACTGGTTAACAGGGTTGTGAAACAGAATGAATAGGGTACGTTGCAGTTCATTAATGTCTTCCAGCATATTTAATTGCACTAACAGAATATGGTGCATGCTTTGGTTCTTACATGGCAGAATTAGCCACATTAAATAAGTGATGCAGATGAATTGCCCTAGGCTTTACAGGTTATCAAATGGTGACCTAGGTCAGAAGAGCTAAATCTCTTCAGTCTTGATCAAAGGTGATGGAGGTATGATAGTCTGCAGGTATACCAGACCCTGAGGGGTATAGATAAGGTCAACAGTATGGAATGTTTCAAAAGCTCTGTAAGAATGGAAAGGTATACAAAACTAGAAACGGACATGTTTAAATCTAAGCAGATAACTCTTTTCTCAGGTCAAAGTATGCTTCTTTTATATTGTCCTCTTTAATTCCGGTGGGTAAAGATTTGTGATTTAACACACTTTAAATGTAATAATGTTACTTTATTCCTGCTCAAATTTAATTAGTTTGCAAAGTGCAACGCCCTTTTCATTATCTTATAAACTAGCCACCTTTTGGAACACGTCGCTTTTATACAACTGAAATTTTGAGCCATGACCATGTTTATAGAATTCATCGAAGGAGAGGTGATCTGTTTGTGTCAAATGCTATGCTAAATCTATTATGGCATACAGTACATTTAGCAACATTTAGGGACAAATTTGGATCTCAGAGAAACTGTTAGGGGCACACATCTACAAGATGGAACACATCTACAAACCAAAATCAAAATAATTTAAAATTAAAGCACCTGAAGTCAGTTATAACAGATTATAGACCATGTTAAATATTTGACTGATGTGTATTGTCATGTACTTTTGAATGTTGAAGTGGATGACCATTTTGTTTAAACTCTTGATTGTAGACAAGTGGTAAATGTATTCAGTTGGCTGTATTACTTTCTCCATGGTTCTCAGAAAGATCAAAGTAGCAAAAGGAACAAATAAAAAATTTTTTAAGTAGACTGCACTTTTAATTAGGAAATTGCAAGGTTTTACAGTACTTTCATCATATAGAGAAATTTCAAATTCTGGAAGTACTGGATGTCCTTTCACTGTTACCTAAAATGCAGTTTGTCATTTATTGTAGATTTGTGAAAATGATGGCTCCAATATTCAGTAATGTCTTGTGTGGGAAAACCTTTGCTGGGAAAACTTCCAATTTTGTAATTATAAAAGAATTTACATTTGGATTGCTTTGCCTTTATGAAAAATTACAGTATGTTAAAATGTATTTAATTATTGCCTGGTGTGAATTTTGATTTGGTAGGGTTTTAAAATGAACCATGATCTATATAGCATGTAAGATAGTGTTGTGATCTATACCTCCGTATTGAAACTCAGCTTTTGGTTTTTATGAAGAATGTGTTAAAATTGTCTGACATTTCCTTAAGAAAAACGATAAGTTTTCGGGTTGTAGTTTTACACATTTTCCTCTTCATAAAATAGGGGAAGACAAAAAGCTTATTTCAACTGACAGATCGACAAAGAACTTCTTAAAATACCCTTGTCATCATGTTAACAAGATCTCAGAAACAGGCCTCTAATTTAATCCGCCACCACGAGATGCTATTTATTTCTCTTTAAAGCATCTTGCTTTTCACAAGGGAAAAACAATTTAGTGCAATGACTTTTGGAAACAATTTGCTTCACGTTAACCCTGTTAGCAGAGAATTCCTCAGTTTAAGAGCTTTTGACATGAACACGTGTGTTTTAGATGTTTTGAGCCCATGAGCATCATCTGGTGGAATTTAGTTTTGCAGATTAAAACAGGATTAAAACAGGATTAAAAGAGGATTTAGTCTCTGAACACTGACTTTTATAATCACTAAAAATCTAGTTTAATGTGTTTCTGCATAGATTTTTAAAAGTCACATGAAAATAATAAAGGATGAATTTGCAAGCCACAATGTTTGCAAATTCAGTGAAACAAAGAAGAGAATGTATAACAATCGGAAATGTCTTGCGCACACAGAAAGACACCAGAGTGAAGATTCTAACGGGTTGTCTGTTGCTTGCAGACTTCCAGATGGAGTGCTGTTCTTATTTTCATACAGTGCAGTTTTGGATGTTCTGCAACAGGCGTGCAGCTGTTGCAAGCAGTCTCCCTGAGGACAGTCCCAGATGGACACTGTGCACATCTGGTGGTGTGCGTCTCTTGAATTGTGCTTTACTTTGCTGCTTCAGCGTATGTATCACACCCAGTGTGGAAAAATGGGCTGAGGTCATTGTCGGGAAAGACGTAGGAATTATGATTTTGCTCCACTTCTGGCTACACTTTTAAAAACATTTTTAAACTTTTTATTTCATGCTGAAGAGAATAATGCACTCTGATTTCTCCTTTAAATCTTGTTCTGCTGTTTGTCGTTCATGTTGGCATAAGCATTTTCAGAGCTGTGTGAATCTACTGAAATCCACAAAGCATGTGGAGTTGGTTCTGGTTATTCTATTGGTCTCCTCACTATTCTTAATATGTGCTTATACTTATGAGTCAAGATTAAGTCTAACCACGTTTATTTTCATTTCAAACCTGCAGACGTAGCCTTGGAACAGTACTCGCCTTACTTGATGTGTATGCCCAACACCCCCATTGACAATCCGACTTTCTGCAGACATTACATACACCGCACAATTAGTTCATTAATAGACCTTTTTTCACATTTGTACAATACGTATACTTTGCACTACGTCAGCCTGACTGTTTTTGACTTTTAACTATTTATATTGTAGTCTCATTTTTATATAGTGTATCTATTATCTGTTTTGTAGTACTTCCTACCTTTTCCCATTTGATGGTTTTCTGTCTGTCTGTTTGTCTCTATCAAAGCAGTTATTGCACTACATTACCAAAACAATTTCCTTGTGTGCAAAAACGTACTTGGCAATAAACCTGATTCCGATTCTGTTTAAATTGATAACACTATTAGATGGGGCAATATCATTGTAATTAGCAGGGCTGTGAACAGAAGTACATAGGGCATGGTTTAAACTGGAGGAAAATTGTAGCTGAAATGTTCTCTTTTTCATTCATACACGTATTATGCATAATGATTGACTTTTAATCCTTTTTCACTTTTTTGACGAGTGGATTCTGAACGGCACCGTTGTGTTGCATGAGCAAGGCTGCTGAACAAGGAGACCTCTGACAATTTTCACATGCTATTTGTTGATCACAGAAATGGCATAATGGCTCGTTGTGGCGATTGAATGCGAGCCATTGTACTTGTGTGCAGAGGAACTGAAGGCACAAAGAGGGTCCAGGATGACGCACATTTAGACCAATGCTGGCAGTTGCATTTAGAGGAGGTTAATTTTTATTAAACTCGTGTTCTAGCGTGAAAATGCCGAGAATGTCCGAGACGAGCGCTGGATCTCAGGAGAACGGGACCGCTCTACGTGATGAAGTATGCGTCGGTGTGAATGTGCCAGTGTACCGCCGTGTGTTTCCTCAGCTCCGGATTTGCGTTTCCTCTTGTGTTTCCTCCGGCCGTCGGGAAGCGGCTCCCGGCCTTGTTCTGCTTTTGGCTTGTTGGCGAACCTGAGCACCTACAATGAGACAATGGGAAATGTCCCGGAGGTCAGGGGGTGTTCAGAAACCTGCTTCCCGTCAGGAAACTGCTGATTTTATCTGGGGCAGCTCATGATGGGGGGGGGGGGTGGTGAGGACAGCAGGAGTGATTCTGTGGCTGTGAGCAGTTTTGGATATTAAGATCAGTCTGAACGTGCATACCTGCACGTGTGTGTGTGCGCCTCTTTGGGGTCTTTGAAATTCAGCTGCTCTATTCTGAGTGATGCTCGTTAAGAGCTGGTCATCTTATTCATTGGTAACCCATGTGAGTTCTACTTGTCATTTTTGGCATTGCAGAAATCTGTGTAAATATATATAGGCTGAGCTGCAGTAGTGCCAGTGAGGGCTGTGTTTACCAGTTTGAAGGCGTATGCACATTCGAGTAGGCTAAATCCACAATTTTAATCCACATCTTCCTTGCATTATGAATTTTAACTTGAAAATTTTAAATCCAACCGTTCTCTTCATTGGAGACCATTTAAACAGATTTATTGATAAATTAATGTAATTATAGATACAGAGGTTCAGTTATTCAAAGGAGATTTGGTAAACAAAATTGACAATTATGACAATGGTTTTCTGTATTGTAATAGTAAATAAAATAACTTGAAATTAAATGGAAAAAATGACCCATAATACATTTGTGAAATATGTCAAAACAGAAAACTAATTCAACAAGCTAAGTTATTAAATTTAAATGTTTTGTTCATTTTATCTATTTCGTGTTACACACCAGAACAGCCACCATATTGCCAGCACTGTATTGCTCTTCTTGTTTTGCAGTCACAACCAGCTCAAAGAAATCATTGTCGGTGCTAACTTCACAGAATATTTACAGATGTACCCAGTATTTTAATTTCTGTTAGCTGCATATGTTGTGCTTTTCCAAATATTTAAACATTTATATACTAGCATTCTCAGTCAGAAATGTAATGTTAAATTCAATACAGAGGTACTTTAATGGATATTCAACTATAATAAATATAAAATGGTACTGTCAGTGTGCATGCCCTGCGATGGGTTGGCGCCCCGCCCTGGGTGTCCCCTGCCCTGCACCCTATGTGGTCTGGCATGGACTCCAGGCTTCCCACGACCCTTACCAGGAATAAGCGGTATAGAAGATGACTGACTGACTGTTACTGTCAGTTTTGTTCTTTTGCATGTAAAGGTGCACTGCACTAAATTTAGTATTGGCTAAATACAAGGATGTATTGAATAATAGGTGTGCCTGCTGTTAGTTAATACCAGTTATACTGTCATATTCCATAGATGATATTGCCACTTTTTGGGATGATCTCCTGAATCTGAAAATGTAACAGTCATTGTTTTGGCCTCATAGAGCTGACACCAAATTTTGCATTAAATCAGTAATTATTTGGAAAGAAAAACATAGTGTAGCTGGAAGTAGTAAAGCAATGTAAATGGTGTGGTAAACAAGTGGAGCATTTAGCAGAAATAACAAAATATGACTAATCTTCTACAGTCTGTTATGGTAATAGATATTGTATGATCTTGTTTAATGGATTTGTGACGATGACTTTGGCTTATTCAGCTGTCAAATTTGAGAAGATGCTTTTACAAGAAAGTGTTCTGTATCTGGTCTTCTATTTTTGAATGCAAAGTCATTGAAGTAAATTTCTAAGCTGGTGTATGATGATAAAGAACATTTACAGCCTATATGGCAGTCTGAGGAAGTCCATCACCTTCCTGTAACTGAGAGAAGTCAATGGCAGTTTGCAACCAGTTGTAAATTGCAGCAACAGTGGAGGTCTCACAGACAGAATGATGGACAAGACTGAAATCACAACAGAATACAGGAGAAACCCATGTAATAAGAAAGGAAAGATTTGGCACAAACATGCAAATATAAATAAGAATAACTTGGTACTGCTGAGTCAATGAAAATCATCTTACTAATGTCAATGCTATGAAATAAAAAAAAAAAAACCTGTATAAGGTTCTGACTTAAAGTCCCTGTCCTGTTACCCCCAAACCAGCCTATTGTTGATGTTCTTAATGGATTAAATTAAGGAGAGCACTAGCAGGCCATGTGTATCAGATAGAAGTGCTGAATTTTATGGTACGTCAGTGCTGTGCTTTAAGATTATATGTTCTCTAGGTGCTGCAGTGTCTTCTCAGTCTAGATGAGTGGTTCCTGTAAATTGTTCAATTCCACTGAGATGCCAGCAGCCTGACCAGGGTGTACTGGGCCTGTGATGGGCTACACACCACCTGTGACCCTGATGTACGAAAAACGGTTTGAAGATATTTATTTGGTCTGATCTCATTTTAACACCACAAAAAGGTGGCCCTATGTTTCTTCATGGAACTGCAGCCATGTTTTTTTGCACACCAAGTGTGTTTATGTGTGAGTGGATGACGGGTGCAGTGGTATGTGACTTTTCCATCCATGCCCTGTAATTTACCTCCTGTCATCTGGCAGCGAAGGGAATAACATGTGCGCACCACTGCGGGGGAGTGCATGCACAGCTCTCGGCTGATCTGGGAAACAGGTGTGGCAGAAGCTGGCCCCAGTGGGAGTTAGTCTGGAGCTGGTACCCTCCACTATGTGACTGCTCAGTCTGCAGAAACACTGGATGATGGTAGTGGTGGCAGTGGAAGATGGGAGGTTGTGAAAATAATTGCTCTGGCATGTGGTAAGAGAGCTGATTACATTGGAAAGAAGCTGAAAAATCCAGCTGATTGTGGTATCTTGAGCCTTCTTACCCAAGGCATAGGAATGTGCCATTTTAAACACTCTGTGGTGATATATATATATATATATATTTTTTTGTGGGTTTCACATAATTTGCACCAAAAGACTTGAGGTGCTCTTGCATAAACTGGAAACACTACTATGGAAACACTAGGTTTTGGTATTGCTGAATTCCTTTACATTACTTTTCCCCAAAGCTTGTCTATCTGGAAACTAGAGGAGTGGATAATCATCTTTTGGTCATCTTTGCCTCTATGGGGCGTAACTCTCTCATTCAGCTACATGTGGAAAACCTGCTACAAGTCCAAGCCTGGCCATGGTGGCAGGATGAGAGGAGGAAGTGTGTGGTGGAATGTGCCTCAGGCTGTGAAGCGACTGTGTGTGTGTGTGTGTGTGTGTGTGTGTGTGTGTGTGTGTGTGTGTGTGTTTGTGCATTCATGAATGCAGGTGCACGTAATCAAGGGGGTCTAAGGGAGTGTTTCTAGTTTATGTGAAAGCACCTCTGAATGGTGTCTTCTGTTTGTTCTTCTTTCCCAAAAGCAGCTGCTCTTTACCACATGAACTGTGAGGTCCTGAGAGAAGCCCAAGGAGTGCAGCAGCAGTTACAAAGAGGGGCCTGTATGAGCTTTCTGCAGTGTGTAAGAGTGGTAAGTAAAACAGTGCTGAGAGGGAGAGCGCTTTCTGCAGTGTGTAAGAGTGGTAAGTAAAACAGTGCTGAGAGAGAGAGTGCTTTCTGCAGTGTGTAAG
>JABJVR010004164.1:0-15018 GCA_025773905.1 Chitala chitala
TGACATGCACATGTACTATTATCCTTGTAAGTCGCTTTGGACAAAGGCATCTGCTAAATAAATAAAATGTAAATGTAAAATGAAAACACACACACACACACACACACACACAGGCTAGGTTGAAAAGGACGAACGGCAAGGAGGACAGAGTTCTAAACAGGCTTTTGATCGAGGATGTTTTGAGAGATGATTGTACACCATCGCTCTAGACCTGCTACCTTACAGCACAGCTGAAACCTCTCTTACCTCTGAAGTACCACGTTTGTGGTCCCTCCAATGGTCGCCTCACTGGGGTCCTCACATCAAGCTTTGGTTTCTGCAATGACAGGGATGGAATTGGCATGTGTGATAAAAAGAGAGACAGAAAGGAGTGAGTGCAGCAGATGAGTGTGTGCTTCTTGTGTGTAGCTCTGACATCTGACAGCATGCCCTGCACTGCCACCTGCAGGTGTGTGTAGGCAGCAGTGGAGACTCACAACCTTTTTCCAAAAAAGCCAGCACAGCTTGGTAAATGCCTATCTGTCAATGCCTGTCTCTTCTAGGTGTAGGTGGTGGTGTGGAAATATATTGAGATGGTGCTACTTTGTGGAAGCAATGCTTTATCATTCATTGTGCGAGGAGGTCCTGATGCCACCCTAACAGTCGAGTAAGCAGACAGATGGGCTCATATGGTTTTATAGACAGTTTCGGTCACACCTCCCATGCTCACTACATGTTGCAGTGCTCAAGCTTGCTATGAAAGGGGTGCGATATGTATGAAAGGGCAAAAGTGCAGGTGAGGGCAGGAGTTCAGTGTCTGATCTGAACCAGTTGAAGCCAGTCTTGCGGTTACAGAGTCTAACAGCTTTCTTCTTTAAGGCTTACTTGCATGAACACAGAATACTTCATCATTTCCCATTACAGATTGCAAAAGAAAAACATGCAACAAATCATGAAGAATGTGAAAAGACTGTTATTTCTTAATATTCAGTTATTTCTTGCCTGTGAGGGGAATTAATCAGCCTCCAACAGTGAGCAGCCAGCTAACCGAAGTTCATAGTGTCACATTACTCTCTACACAATTCACCCTTCAGAAACGTTGTACCCGGTTTTCAAGCTGTGTTTGTTTCTCCTTCACACCGTTTGTGTGGAAGAAGCTCCTCCACCCCAGAGAAGGGCATGGAGTAATAAAGACAGGCATCTATTAAACCCCCCCATACCCCACCACACCCTGTCACACCCCCTGATCTCCCATCCCTGCAATGAATGAGACTCAGTCCAGACTCCCACATTCCGATACCGGAATGTCCCACCTCAGTTTCACCTCCTGTTCCACCTCAGCTCATGCCAATATAAACAGCCTGCAGTTCACTTTTCAGTAAAAAATTTCCTTACATTGCTTCCTTGTTTCCCTTCCTCTTTCACTCCACTCTGATTTCAGTCATTTCTCAGACTGCCGTTGACATTTTCAGTCAAGAACGTTGTGATGACAACAGCAAAGCCGTTGTTTCATCCAGTCAACACAGACTTTACTTTATTGGTAGACCTGTAGCGGAGACATTTCCACCTCGTATGACAGGAACAACAATCCGATACCAGGCACTTGCGCTTGTTATGGGACAAGAATTGCTTTAGCTAAGTATTATATTAGTTACCATTAATGTACCTGGGTGGCTTTGGCTCCAAGAGTCTGCCATACCCTGTTCTTTTTCAAGGAATGTAACTGACACCGTCCCACATTCATCTCTCTTTGTTTCTTCTAAGGAATTTGGCTACTGAGCAGTGATGTCTCAAAACACTAGCACACAGCCAGCCGTCTCAGTGAGCACCCTGGAGGAGAGAGAGAGAGCACAGCTATCCCAGAATGCCCTGAAGGAAGCCGAATGCTGGTGGGAAAGGCTCTGGACGGCCACTATCACAGCCTGCTGCTTTTTCGGTCTCTTTCTTATGTCCCAGATTGTGGTAAGAAAGCCAGACCTGTCCTTCAGTGTGACTGTTGACCTCATTATGACTGCCCATACAATAAAATTTATATACAAACAATAATTTTTTAACACCAAGGTAGCCATGCGTGACTGAAACACCAAAACATGATAGTTTCGATTGTTACAATTATCCCTTTAAATTTAAAATATTCTGAATTTTGTTTAATCATTTGGTAAAAGAGATAGCCAATGCTATAATAAAACTTTAATAATCCATATGCTAAAAAATTTATTGTTGTCTGATATGCCTCTTTGCATCAGTAGTTCTTCGTCATTCAGTCTGATGCATGTTGTGACCTGGTGCAGGGGATCTGGACAGTGTTTATCATCAATGGGTATGGGACTTTCCCGGCTGCCCACAAGGTCCTCGACCTCATGCAGTACCTGCTGTCACCACTGGAGGAATTCAGCTCGACGGAGGAACAGGTGCACATTCTGTCCCATCTAACTGGCTTATAAAACAAGGTGTTAACAGAATGTGTGTTCCTACATTAATGTTACTATAGGTCTCTTGGAATTTTAAGTTACTGTGTACCACAACATGTGGTTCAACATATACTCAGACTCTGCATTACTTCAAACATAACGAACAGTGGACATTTGCTAACTGTTGTTACAGTTCCATTATATTACTACTCTCTTTTCTCCCTCTCTCTTCCTCCAGGTTCCTTCATTGTTCCAAAGGGAGCTCTGGAGGATGGAGAGCTTATGCCCCCTACTGGCCACCTTCTTCCTTGGCATTGTAATCTTGGGAACTGGGGTAGGTGAGAATGAAGTCCTGGGGTAGGTGGGAGTTAAGGCCCGAGGTAGGTGAGAATTAAAGCTTGGGGTAGGTGGGAATTAAGGGATGATAGTTTAACACTACAGTGTACTAGAGTGAAGCAGGACATCAAATAACATGTTTGATGAACCTACACTGTCATACCAACACAATGTATCATATTATCAGGGGCAGATCTAGAGAAGTTGGCATCGGGTGGCAGAGAAATTTAAACAGGGTTGCAAAATATTCTTTCAGATACACAGGGATGTACAGGATGTATGAAGTCATCACACAGCTCGCCTCGAAGGCAGTGTGTTATCTTGTAAACGACATAATGTTAGAAATGTTCGAAATGAAAATGACACAGGAGAATGTGAAATTGTAATGTGCTTATCAAGTCTGAGATTCATTGTTAAACATTTTTCACAGTTTTTTTCTGCATCTTGACACCAATAACTGCTAGTGTATAGAAAACATAGTGTACAATAGCAACTGCTTGTAAATGTATTCGATTGTAAATGTATTACTTTATTTGTTGCTGAAAAAAACAAGACTTGATGAAGCATATAGCTAGTTTTATTAAAGTTAAACAAAGTTCTCAAATCAGGCACAACAAGAGAAATATAATGTAAAAAGTATTATTAGGAAGCTTCCATACATTTTTACATAACACAGGCCTGGTGTGCTGAGGATGGATCTTCACTAGTGCTTGATATGTTAATTAGGTGGTGTTTCAATTTTGGATATATTTTTTACATCTTTTTGAGTATACCACTGTTAATGTTAACTTTAGTTATATAGACACCTAGCTGCAAGTCTCACACCACAAAGATGCAAACCGAAAAAAGACAGTTTATGAATTATTTGTAATGGCATCTTCTTCCTTCACCAAACAATAATGACTTCAATCTCACCAATTGCGATTTAATTTGAGGCCTCCTGGCAAGAAAGGAGGAGGGGACATGGCACAAGTGGAACAAACCACTATTTTCTGGAGGGTTAGCCTACATGGTAGGCTAAGCTCAGAACATGCTTTATGTCAGATGAATTATTATGAAACTTACTTATTAATTATATTCTCATACTTTTGTATTATATGTATATTGAGATGGCAAACAGGGTGGCAGATAGTTTTGTTAGGGTGGCAAAAGGCACGCTATGCCACCGCTGTAAATTCACCATTGCACATTATAGAATTATGTTAATTAGTTATGTTTTGGATTCAGTGCAAATTACAAACTACAAAGTAAAATTTGTGGGCAGATTTACTGTTGGATGTTTATGTTACTGAATCAGTTCAGGGTTAATACTTTCAGAAAGGGTACGACGTCCAGACGCAGGACATGAGATGGGCACTGACTCCACAGATCCTGTCCTGCCTGAATGCCCTGGCCCCTCGCGGCGTGCCCGCCTTCACTGCTGATCGGCGCCAGTCAATGAGCCGCCAGCCTTCCTTCACCTACTCTGAGTGGACAGATGCCAAGCATGATGATGTCTTTGACCTGGGCCCTGTGCCCGAGACACCCGTCTTTGAGTGCTTCATGGACATTAAGGCTGAAACAGACCCGGCTACACTAACGGTGAAGTCAGTAGGACTCCAGGAAAGGTGAGCTGAGACGTCTGTCTGACAAAACCCACAGTGTGTGGACTGGCACTTTACACACATCCACATTTGATACAGAATTGCTTAGGAAATACTTGTATCCAAGCAACTGACACTGTTAACAATTTTATATTTTGTTCCTATAGAAATAAATATTTTTCTGAAGCAGTTTTGGTTAAATTTTTCCCCTTAAGGATCCCGCAGTTTGCCTCCCGTAGAACTGAAAGCTGTGACCTTTTAACTGAAAGTTAGGATTTTTGACACCATGATACCTTCTTTTTGTCTTCCCTTTGGCCTCTTACCAGAGCATGACCAGTCTGTGTAGCAGCACCTGATGACCCCTATGTTTGTGTGCCTTTCAGGAGGGGCTCCAATGTATCTCTGACACTGGACATGTGCACTCCAGGCTGCACAGAACCCTATGGGGCCCTGCTGTCCCCTGGGGAGCAGTCCACATGGGACTACCTGGAAAAGGCCTCCAACATGCTAATGACCACCGAGCTACACAGTCGTGCCCTGGACGACGCTGCCCTCCAGGCTGAGTTCTTTGTGAGTCTTCTGCTCGGTGCAGGGCAGGCAGTCCAGGAGACACACTGACCAACCTTGCCAGACAGTAATGGAGTAGGATGACGCAGTTTAAATTCCAGTAAGGTCCAGACATGGAGGAAGGTGGGTCTCATTTAAGACAATAAACTGTTTCCAGCGCATACTGTTCTTAGCATATTTCTTACTTGTAGGAGACTCCTATGAACTTTGTTGACCCCAAGGAATATAACTATCCTGGTGTGGTGAGAAAGAACCGATATAAAACCATCCTGCCAAGTGAGTACAGGTGTCCTCAGCTGTGAAACGAGAACATGCTGAAGAGACATGCTTTGATGTACGTGTAGTGAAATGCTGAAGCTTGGCAGTGCTGGGAGAATGATGCTCATTATATTTCAGACACACACAGCAGAGTTTGCCTTGAAGCAGCAGATGAAGATGACTTCCTTGACACATACATCAACGCTAATTACATTAGGGTGGGTACTGCTTTACCTGGTTTTGTGTGTACACCAATTCCCACACACACATGCAAACACACATAAACACATGTGACGAAGGACAGGCTGGGAAGCTTGCAAGCCCTGTTTCCAGAGAGGTCAGAAAGATGTGCTTTTCCGTGCAGGGTTACAGGGGGCTGGAGAGGGCATACATTGCCACTCAGGGCCCCACTGTGAACACCGTCAGTGACTTCTGGAGGATGGTGTGGCAGGAGCGATCACCTATCATCGTCATGATCACTAACGTGGAGGAGAAAAACGAGGTGGGCCGCTCAGTTTTGTCTCCGTCAACACAGATTAAGAGAGGACGCTTTAAGCCTGCACCGCTGTTAGACAACACTTGACATGTAGTTGACTTTTTCTGCTCTCGTTCTGGCTACTATGAGCACAGGAAGCTGCAAAGTCATTGAACATAGAATTTGAGAGACATTTTAGGTCATATGACCTAGAACTGAAAAGCATGCCAAAATATGATGTTATTACAAAAAACTAGGTTTTACAATAAACAGAAACATCACCGTTTCCTAAGAATTTGATTTATAATCACTGCTCTTCCGTTTGTTGTAATGTTGATTCTGTTGTTGTGAACAGAAATGCACGGAGTATTGGCCAGAGGACAGAGGGACATATGAAGGAATTGAGGTCACAGTCACCAAGGTGACACAGGCCAATGACTACACACTGAGGACCTTGTCTGTTAGGGTGGGTACAGCCGCTGCTGGCATAGAGTGGGACATGGGACAGGGTGGCTCATGGGTGTCTACAAACACACACACACACACACACACACACACACACACACAGTCTGGTACTCACTATAGTTGCATTGTTGTTGTGGCAACCAATGCCCTAAGCAACACATCTACAAATGCAGATAGAGAAATTCTCGTCCACTGTTCCCCTCAGGGGATGTTAGTCTTCACTGCATCTTTAAATTCACCTTCCATGTTCAGTTCCATGCAGTATATCTGGGCCTACCTGTGGTTCCTCTTGTTGCTTCGCTTCCATGTGTGTGTGCGTGTGCGTGACTGTGAGACAGCGTGACGGGGTGGAGCGCGTCCTCAGACACTACTGGTTCACGTCTTGGCCTGACCAGAAAACACCGGACAAGGCACCACCATTGCTGGAGCTGGTGGGGGAGGTGGAGGAGGCCCGGCAGCAGGCTCCATCCAGGAGTGGTCCCGTCATCGTCCACTGCAGGTACTCACTCACCTCACTTCACTGGGCAGGTGAACACATGCCCCTTTTTTAAGATGCTGAACCATTGAAGGAGTGACAGAAGACTATAAATAGTGGACATACACAACTGCAATGGGTCCTAAACTAAGAGCTCTACACAACTTTATCACAGACATTTAAACACCCATATGAAAATTGCACTTAAGTTTTGGTATATACTCCAATGCCTGAAAAGCTCTATGTACTCTCCCACCAGCATGGACTCCAAGGCAGGTACTAACTGTGAAATGGAGTGGCCTGGTGGCTGAATGGGTAGAACGTCAGGCTGGGATATGGAAGTCTCCCAGCTCAAATCCCAGCACAAATGGGTGTGTGCTTGAGCAAGATACTCAGTGCTAGCTCCCTAGGCACTGCAGAGAAGCTGTTTCTCTCTGAGATTAATAAATTACAATAAACTTGAATGGCTTTTAGTGGGCAGCAGAGATGTTCTTGTACCCACGGTAACACCTGTACTGTGGTCCGTCCCACATACCACATTGTACCCCAGCAAACGGCCCGCCTCCAGGCCCTCTGTGTGGTCATTTGCTGTGTTTGCTTAGTTGTGTTGGTGGGAGGGAGGACCTTTTGGGCTCCACAACACCCACCTCCTGACCAAAGGGGTGTACTTTTATTAGAAAAGGAGACGGTCTGAGTCTCTCTGCCTGCCTTCTGCCCTCCATGATATATACCATGATGTTGTGTTTCATATCAACTTGTAGAAATTGGCACACATTTTTGACTAAAGGTAAAATATAGAATGTAAATGGACGTAGCGACCTGGTGGCTCAATGGGTAGAACATCAGCCTGGGATGTGGAAGTCTCCTAGCTCAAATCCCAGCACAGCCAGGTGTGTCTTTGAGAAAGACACTCAGCGCTAGCTTCCTGGGTGCTGCGTGTACGCTGACAGCCCACTGCTCCCCCCAGGGAGTTTAATGCAGAGAAGCCATTTCCTTCTGGGATTAATAAAGTATGTTAAATCTACAAAATAACTATTGCCAACGCCAAAGTAGAAAAGACCACAAAACCATGATCCTGTGTCCCTGACTGTTTTGTCTTTGTTTGCGATACTCACTGCTGATCAGTGCAAGAAAATAATGTTTTTTATGAAGAAGTTGCAAGATGCTAGGTAAGGCCTAATCTTACATGGCTTTATCACTGATGACAGTTTAGAGGATACAACCTTAAATACTCTCAGGCTTTGATGGTTACTGCTCAGTTTCATTTAAAGGGAACCAAAAAAGTTGCTGATGGGAAATGGCTTAAAGTACGCAGTGATTGACAGTGCAGCCAGAGAGAAATTCCCCAACAGTTTGGAGAGCCTGACACAAGCCCCCACCTGACACCCCGCCTCCTCCATCCCGGTGACGTTGTTGCTCACGCAGTGCAGGCATCGGTCGTACCGGCTGCTTCATCGCCACCACCATCCTTTGTAAGCAGCTGAAGAACGAGGGAATGGTGGACATCCTGAAGACCACCTGTCAGCTCCGTCTGGACAGGTAAGTGCTGTGACAGCTTTAAGGGGAACCTCAGGGAAATTGTGGCTCAGTCTGACTCCATGAACAATGTGTGAAACTGCTGTGTGTGCCTTTCAGAGGAGGCATGATACAGACCCCTGAGCAGTACCAGTTTGTCCACCACGTTCTCAGCCTCTATGAGAAGCAACTGTCCTATTCTGACCAGGAATAGAAGACTGTTGTTCTTTTCTTAAGACAAACCATACAGAAGAATACTGAGAAGTACCCTGTCCTGATCACAAGTGAGCAGGGTACCTTCCCAGGGCCCCCATTCTTCAGCCTCTCGGGACACCTGGTCTCGGTGACCCACATGCAAGGACACCTTCCTGTCTGTCCACAAACTGCCCTGCCTATACAGTGTCAAACACCAGAACACATCTGTCACCGAGGGGTTCCTGCCGCTTCATTAGCCACCAGGTTAGTGGTGGCTAATGAATTCCACTCAAGGAATTCTGCCATTGTCCAATTTAAGCATAGAGCTGCAGGGAATTCTCCTGTTGTCAGGGTTGAATGGTACTTTGAACCTGAGCTACAAACTATGCCACAACAAGGAGAATCACAGCGGGTCCCACAAGCTGCTGTTATATTTCCAGTCCATACTGCATCGGTGTACAGAACCGTGTTTACAGGTCAAAACTGTAATGGTGATTTGAGTATTTCTTTTTTTTGACAGATTATGAAAATGATTTTATGAAATGCAATTATTTCTATGGCCCCTATTTCAGTTGTCAGGGCTCCATACTTGTAATAAGTGTTTCCTCACAGAACAGACAGCATCAGGCTTTAAACTAATTGAAACTCCTTTTAACTTAATCAGTAACTTGCTTTTGAAAAGACTTCCTCAAACCTCCTGCTGACATTGTTCTGTACATGGTTGATTGATCCTTGTGTTCAGTGATATGTGAGGAGCAGGGTTCCTCTGTGATGACTCAGACAGCTGGATAATGTTATTTGGGCTGCTGGGGGATTAGATAGGAACAGGTGTAACTAACATTTACTGAGTGAAAAATATCCACACCGAATCTGGAAAGATCCACGCAACTCCATAAACTATAACATAAGATTCATTGTGTCAGAATGAGTCCCTTGGAGATAAAATAAGATTGCATTATGATAAAATTCTCAACAAAATGATAAAGTACAAAATAGGTAAAAAATTAAAAAGACAAATGTGATATTGAAGAAGAAACAACCATATCTTTATATGGTAATAAAATGAACAATTCTGTTTTACATCTTTTCTGTTTGTTGCTGAACATGATGAAGCTCGTTCATTTTCATGCGTTCTGGGTGGTTCACATCCCTTTTATGTATGATGGCCTTAGTTAATCGGTGTCTTTCTGTCATCTTTAGGTGCCCTCGTGGGTTTGAAACCCTTGGCTGAGGGCTTTCTACATGCCCACCACTCATGGTGTCCTGCCGTGTTAGCATGGCAGAAGGAACCAGGTGTTAAGGTGCCAGCTGTGGGTGGGGGTGTGGGTGTATGTGGGTGTGGGAGCAGCAGTTCTAGTGGTCTGGTGTCCACTTATGCTGAGCAGAGCAGACTGCATCTCCCTCCTCAGGCCAGACAGATCTCACCCATGAGGAGGTGCAGAGCTGACTGCGTCTCCCTCCTCAGGCCAGACAGAGCTCACCCATGAGGAGGTGCAGAGCTGACTGCGTCTCCCTCCTCAGGCCAGAAAGAGCTCACCCATGAGGAGGTGCAGAGCTGACTGCGTCTCCCTCCTCAGGCCAGACAGAGCTCGCCCATGAGGAGGTGCAGAGCTGACTGCATCTCCCTCCTCAGGCCAGACAGAGCTCGCCCATGAGGAGGTGCAGAGCTGACTGCGTCTCCCTCCTCAGGCCAGACAGAGCTCACCCATGAGGAGGTGCAGAGCAGACTGCGTCTCCCTCCCCAGGCCTGACAAAGCTAACCCATGAGGAGGTGCAGAGCAGACTGCATCTCCCTCTCCAGGCCAGACAGAGCTCACCCATGAGGAGGTGCAGAGCAGACTGCGTCTCCCTCCCCAGGCCAGACAGAGCTCGCCCATGAGGAGGTGCCCCTGAGGTCAGCTGCTTCTTCACATGCAAAACATTTCTTTAATAGACCACCACTGTATTTTTGTCTGTGCATGAAAATGCTGTTTTTCATTGTTCTACTTCACTGGCGTGTTGAATGCCCAGTATGCTGCATTCCTCAATCAAAACGCCGACACACTGTATATTAAACTACTGTCACTTCAGTCTGTCATCTCACATTGTCATCTACTAGTAATACAGCTCAACACGTTTTGCAGGGATATGGAATAAGTTCAGATTTCAGTACAGGTTTGTTCAGTTACTGCTTTATTCTTTGGTCTGGATCTCCACATCTGATCTCCAAAATCTTTGTGGATAATGATTAGATGACCAATCTTACAACAACAGCTAGAACCTCTACATCTGTACAGGTCCATGCTTCATTCCAGTGCTTTAACAACGAGTCAATAACCTATATAATATATCGAAAACTTTATACAGTTCATTAAACTCTTTAAAATAAAATATCTATTTTGATGTTAAGACCCCACGCGTAAGAAAGATATTCAATATGAAATTACAACAGTATTTTTCTAAAGGAAAGAATTATTTGTGTCATACTGAAGACATGAAAAAAGCATAACACAATTGCTCTGTTATGTTGCATTTTTCTACATTTAAAACGTAATCCATTTTTTTTAACATCTTGCATTTCTCAAAACCTTCGTCTATAAAAGGAGGACTTAATGAATTCCCCGCAGAAACAATGTACAAGATCTGAACATTGGGCCCAATATTAAGGTTTCATCTGAAACCATGGAAACAGTGGTTGAAGCCATTGGATAAAAGGGAAATATCAGGTGCTGAGGCAGGTCCCTGTGTACAGGCTAATCCAGATGAATCACTGTCGGGGAGTGCCAACCCCCCCACCTCCCGTGCTGCGCTCCTACCCTGTCACTCACCTCTACCCCATGCCCACCTCTGGTCTCCCCTATTCTACCCATCGCCTTTGTCCAATCAGAACATTGGCTAATTTTTATTTAAACTTCAGATTTAAAAAATTTATTCATTCATTCAATAAATCAGATTTATTTTTATTTAAATTTCACAAACATTTTACGAATGACACTTTTCTTTAGATGTATAATTTTTATAATGCTTCAATTTTGACATTATTTATTTTGAATAAAGCAGTTGCATTATGTCATATGCCATATAATCAATAATAATAATAATAATAATAATGATAATAAAATAATGTAAAATGATAATTTAAAAAACAGAATAAGCTATGGAGCTATGAACTCACTGTAGGGATTTTATACTTCAAATATAAATATTGCTATAACAAAATATTTAACATATATGATCGTGAAAACATGTCCACCACAAATTTTAGATTACTAAAATTAAAACTTAAAAGCTATTAGTTATTTCTAACATCTTTTTCAAATTGAACTGATTGTACCAAGGGGCACGGCTATACTTTCATAATGGAAGCATTTCTCTATCTGACAATGTAATATTTCTTATACAGCTTTTGTATGTTTTAGATTTGTAAAACACAAGAATTTTGAGAACCTTTTTATATCAATATTTCAAGGACTTGCATAATTTTCTTTGTATTGAAACAAGTGTAGATCATAGCTACTGCCCCCATGCAGTCTTTGTTTGTCTGCATCTAAATTATTCAGAATTTAGATACAAAATACAGAATTCTCTGTGTTCTAAATATGAATCTGGTGATGTTTACCTCATTGTCAGGATGGCTTATTTTTACATCTGTCATATTTGCTAGACTATGAATCTTACCTCAGCCTGATCATCTGATTCAATCTTTCAACATTGCCATGACAACAAGGCCGCTGTGGAGTACTGTAACTTTGATGGACTTTAAAATAACTATGGCTGTTGTATTTACTATATGACAGCTGGCTTCACAGTATCACATGTCAAGACCAAATTATTAACACACTTCTGGAGAAATACCACGCTGCTGAACCTGTTCATCTGTGTCCATGTATTTAAACCATTGTCATATTTCAGTGCATGGGGTAGAAATGTGTGACAGAACAACCTCCCCCTCAAAAGCAAAGGAAAATAAGACAGAATCACGTTCCTCTGACCAAATAGCATTAACAGAGATAAGCAGACAATGTAGTGGAATTATTACTGATGTCACGCTCCTTCTTTGATTCATCTGAATTAATTTTACCAAATTATTGTTTCAAATCAGAAGCCATTACTCCTAACAAAGCTGTGAGGACACTAAGCCTTGCTCTGACCCACAATATTAATTTTAAAAACTATTTTAAGGTATTGTGTGAATAAAACAAAATCTTACAGCCAGTAATGTTGTGGGGCAGCTAGAAATTTGTCCATTTCAATTACAGTATGTAACTGGTGGAAATCCATAAAGGCAATCCAACTGATATTATTTAACCTTGTTTTTTAATAGTTTGCTGACCTATGATGTCATGTCTTAACACCCACACATACACAGAACTCTTATTCTGTAAATGAGCTACTTTACTAATTTTTTACACGTTTCTACCATTATGCGGTTCTCAACCTCCACAAGTGACTACACGCCTCTGAACTCAATTTGATTGCTTTGTGTCAGTATTATGTGACTTCATGTTAAGTTATTAGTTCTGTTAGTGTAAAAGGACACGTCTTTATAAAATATATGAATTAATTAAAATGATGTGACTTAAAAACGTGATTATTTCAGTTGTTTTTAATCTGTAAATTGACACGTGTTGTTTTGCATCGTAATAAAGTTATGCTTAAATTAATTTGTTCTGTGTATTTACTAAACATAAAACTTTGGTGAGAAAGCAAATGGCATTACATTTATTTAATTAGTCCTACAATTTACAGATCGCAATACAGCTTCATTTTGAGGGCTGAACACCGTATGTACTAATCAGACAAAGTCGATGGAATATTACATGGAATTTGGACAATATCGCCACCTAGTGTTCGCTATGAAAACTGACGATATAAGACGACTTCAGATGCATCGTTCCACTGCATTAAACGTTTCAGTCAAAAATACAAAGGCCAGTTTCAATCGGAAACATATTTGCATTCTCCATACAGCTAACTGAACACATTTTTGCAAACACAAAATGTTTTTTAAAATGTAACAGTTTTGGAAACACGCTGTACGGTGTATTAGTACAGCTGATGAGATTCCTATGAACAAAAAATTGAACTACTGTAACTTTAATCCTCCAGTCATCAACGCAATGGTTTAAATTAAATGCGCAATACTTTAATCATCCAGAAGATGGCATTATATACGAAATAATTCGAACGTCTTCGCTATATTATTGTAGTATAGATATTTCATTATTATAAAAACTTAATTGTTATGCACTAAAAGAAGCATAATGGCCATTATTTTATTGCCCATTACTTGATGCTTTAGTTGTGGATACATCGCGCCTATTTAACTCTTTCTTATTTTCAAACCATCAGGTATTGCAGCTACTGTTGCGTTCAGTCGTTTGTTGTTATACCACACTAGAACGTGTTTTTCATTGACACTATACCAGGCAAAGGACGGGGGTGGGCAGTGGGTGCAGGTTTTTGCTTCAGCCAATTTCTGCTTTTAATTGAATTTTAATATCAATTAAACATTGACATTTTTGTATAAAGTGTTAATTCAGTAATTCCCAATAAGCTTCATTCGTTTTATATAAGAGTTTTAAAAGCATGACAAAGACTTACTGATATTTCTTAAGTTTTTAAAACGTTTTGACAGATATGGTTCATTTGAATCCATTTGTTGTTAATAGTCACGGCTTCAGCATTCTTTGTTATTGACACCTGTTTCTGCTATTCCTTAATTATGTCAATTCAAATATAATTAGTAAAAACAGGTTTGAATTAAAGACCTTGATGAATTATCCATACATGTTCTGCTATAATTCTGCAGTTAGAGAGAAATCGTAATGTGTGCTTTATAATTATGTTACTGATCATAAAGCACAAGAGACTCACTTTTAACTTTCAATAATTTAAAACAACTAAGCACAGACAAATTATCATGGACAACGAGGATAAACAATGATGTAATTGATATTTAGTTAAGACAGTGAGCAAATTAAATTGATTGAACTGGCTGAAACAGAAACCTTCACCCACCGGGGTCCCCCAGGACCGTGGTTGGCCACCCCTGCTGTACCCGCCGGGGCCCCCCAGGACCGTGGTTGGCCATCCCTGCTGTACCCGCCGGGGCCCCTCAGGACCGTGGTTGGCCACCCCTGCTGTACCCGCTGGGCCCCCCCAGGACCGTGGTTGGCCATCCCTGGGCTAGTTGCTCCCAGTGCTTTAGTTACAGCTGACTGCGGAACCGTGGTGCGAGGCAGTTGTTTTTGCAGCTGCTGTCCTTACATGAATCGTGATATTTTTGCAACCACCATTTCCTCTTGGAAGTTAAAGAAAATTAACAATATTTACACTGTGTACACACGGTTTGAGCTGATCTGTGTGCAGTTGTGCTTTTATTTGCTCGATTGTCTAAGCGTTTATATCATATAATAATAATAATGCAATTCTTCCACAATTAAATCATCGAAATGCTTAAATCTTATTTGATGATTGGCATGTATTATTTTTATACATTTTAATAATTAAAGACAGCATCATAAAGAAATGTCAACGAATTCTGCAAACTCATTCATTACTAATGTGTTCACGTTGAACTTTTCATGACGTCGACAATTAAAATTCTTAATATAAATTTAAAAGCATCTTCAGAATGTAATATATAATTTAAATGCGTTTTTTTTTTTTTTTTTTTTTTTTTTTTTTTTGAAAAAATAAAAAAACAAATGAGATTTAAAAAATTACCGTCAACGCAACGGGCGTTGGACAATTTAATAAACAGGTGTGGGGGGGTGA
>JABJVR010004165.1:0-15015 GCA_025773905.1 Chitala chitala
AGAGGTTGGGGTGACAGAGGAAGCTGCAGAGAACAGGTTGGGATGGAGAAGGATGATCCGCTGTGGCGACCCCTAAAGGGAGCAGTCGAAAGAGGTAGAAGTTATTTTCAGGAGTTTGCAAATAGAAGCTCAAAGCTGATCTCTTTGGTAAGGCTGAAATTCTGATGAGACCTGTTTTTCTGTAAATACAGAATTGCTCACCTTTCTCCAACTTTCCTATAGACAATGTGAACAAGATTCAGATAAGATACATACCAAATCAACTAACATGGAAAACAGTTAAATATCAATAGCACAAGTTAAAATTAGCAGTAACACAATGGATAAGTAAGCAGCAATTTACAAATTTGAGCAATAAAGAAGCAGAGCTGATGAAGATGAGGTTTAAGTGCTAAGGTGTTCCCTGAAAAGATGACTTCAGCTGCTTATGGAACGTGGACAGACATGGCAAAGACTTGAAAGCGAGCTCATTCCATCCTTTGGTGAGATGAGAAGAGCCTAGGTAGACCATTCAATACGGGTGCACAGGGGTGCAACTGGTGTCGTCCCACTGGTGGACTGTAGTGTGTGGGTCTTGACTGGAGACATCTTGGTGCAGTTCTGTTTATGGACTTGAAAATAAGCAATGAAGGTTGAAGACAAGATGGGCCACAGCATTTTAAATCCTCTGGAGGGGCCACGTCACAGAGGCTGGGAGTCCAGCCAGCAGTGAGTTTCAGTAGTCTAATGCTGAGATGACTAATGCATAGATCAGGAGCTGAGTTGGATGTTCTGTTCTGATCTTCCTGATGTTGTAGAGAGAAAATCTGCAAGCCCTGGAGACTGTAGCAATGTGTTTGGAGAACGTCACATTCTTGTCTGTCGGTAGTCCAAGGTTCCTCACTGATGAAGATGTTACAGTTGATACTCCAAGACTGAAAGACAGCTCTCAGGGAATAGAGTTCTTTACTGGGATAACAAACAGCTCAATCTTGGGGAAATTTAGCTGCAGGAGGTGATCCTGCATCCATCTCGAGATGTCTGCAAGGCACGAGGTAATCTCTGCTGAAACTCCTGTGTCCGAGGGTGGGTATGACAGGAAGAGCTGCGTATCATCAGCGTAACAATGCTAGGAGAGGCCATGCAACGTGATGATGGATCCCAGGGAGGTCATGTACAGTGAGAAGAGGGGCCAACCAAGTACTAAACCTTGAGGGTCTCCTGTCCCAAGTGTCATTGGCTCTGCCTTTTGGCCCCTCCAGGATACCCTGTAACAGCTTTCTGAGAGGTAGGAGGCAATCCATTGGAGCGCAGTACCTAAGATACCAAGTTTGGAATACATCGCAAGAAGAATCTTGTGGTTTACTGAGTTGAAGGTGGCAGGCAGGTCAAGCAGGATGACAACATAAGACAGAGAATTAGATTTGGCAGCTTCTAGAGCATTAGTGATGGTTAGAAGTGCAGTCTCAGTTAAATGACCTTTCTTGTAGCTGGACTGGTGGACATTGAGTAGATTGTTGTAACGTTTTTCAAAAGGTAGCACCGAGAGGCAAGGCCCAATGTGCAAAAAGGAGGTTTTAATATCAACAAAACCAAGGGTCCAGGGTACAAAATAACAGCAAAGGAAATTCCACACAGCTAGGACTCTACAACAAAAGCAACAACAATAACCAGCACAGAATAAAGAAAGAACATGGTTTAAATAAGGAACAGAACAAGAAACAGGTGACAACACTGATAGCCAAGAAGAAACAAAACAAATGGAACAAGGCTTGAGAACACTAACGAGAATAATCAGCAGGAAACAATGAGAGGAAGGGAGACATTTAGTGGACACGAGGATCATAGTGGGTAGGACGTGACAATTGTTCTCTGTGAAAAACATCGGCGGTTGAAGACAGTTCATTCAAAAGTTTTAGATAAAAATATGAGTAGAAATAGCGTTATGTAGTTCTTGAGAACTGTTGGGTCTATGGAGGGTTTTATTTTTAAAACATATTACTAGTACCAAGAATGTATGTCATGGTAATAATTGCAATTTTGTTTGTGTCTTTCTTCAACAGCAACTCAAAATATGTGATTTCTGTGTATTTGTGTATAATCGCGTATTTTAATAGTTAGTCAACTGTGCTAGTCATTACTTTCAACACCTTCTGTCCAAGAGCTGAAGGCTTCAAGTCAGCGAGGGGAGTTAGTTCTGAGATGAAGCACCATGAACTGAGAAGACAAGGAGGAGGAAGAGTTCTGATCTTATCTGGCTTTGTTGGTGCTCCTCTGTTGTAGCCATCTGACCACCTCCTTCACACCTGCCTCATTATGCTGGTCATCATTTTGAAATAAGACCTCACTGCTAGCCATCATGTGAATTAGGTATATGGAGTGCTGTTTCCATAACGCCCACATCCCACTGCACTATAGAGTTTGCAGTGTTATATTTTTTATTTATCCCTTATTAGTCCTACAACGGGAAAATTAGTTCTCTGCATTTAACTCATCCCCAGGGGGAACAGTGGGCAGCCATTTTTCAGTGCCCGGGGAGCTAGCATTTGCGCATTTTGCTCAGGGACACACCTGGTAGCTGGGCTGGGATTAGAACTGGGAGACTTCCACGTCCCAGCCTGATGTCCTACCCATTGAGCCAGCAGGCTGCCATGTTACATTTAATGTACATATACATAAATATATACATTAACATATATATTTGATTTATGTATACAATTGATTTAACTACTGGCAGTTTAAATGGGTATTTTTGTGTGTTTTTAGCACTGGAAAAGATGAAGGCTCCATGGCCGGTTCCTCTAGGGGAAGAGACAAAATAGATGATAAAGCCTTAATGTCACATTCATGGCGAGTATAGAAAATATCACAGTTTCATTTATTACCAGACTTAAAATAGCTCCTTTAAAGAGCGACAGTGAACAGACTGTATATGTCTTGGCATATTGACATTTTCATAATATCCTTCAGAAGCCTTCCCATCTGCATCCTTTCTCTCCTTGCAGACGGTTTCTTGTGATGGGCACTGGAATGGACCATGTGACCCCAGTCGGCTCTGCTCTTTCCATGTTCAGCATGGACGGATGGGAGTGTTTACTTACAATCCGAGGATCTTTTGGTGCTTCCATTATACACAGCTTAAGCAAACAAGTCATTGCAGGGCATACAGCTCCTTAGCAAGGCTGCAGTAAAAAAAACAACAACACTAATCTGTATAAGTAGCTACTTGATGATGAAGTGAAACACATACTCTTAACTGTTTTTAAAAGGGGGGGGGGGCAGGTGGCACATACCTCTCGCTGTGTTCAGTGTAATGAAATCCATGTGTGAGGGAACAGTTAAAGGAAGAACCACCACCCACCCCACCCACCGCACGTGAACATGTCAGACATAACAATCCTGGAAAAGGACTCTACGGTGAAACCAGTGACCTTCTCAGAGTGCTGAGGCGAGCAGTGTCTCATCCGCAAGCAGCGAACTCCCTCGTAACGAGACACGTTTCGTGCGTTCCGTCGCATTACTGCACAAGTTGGCATGCGGCAGCAATATCATGCCTGTGTGGGCTTGGACATTGCGTGGGTTCACCTGCTGCTTTCTATGAGGTGCAAAATGTTTGCAACGGCTGACAAGCCGCAAAGGTTACAAGGTCATTTACATTCTTAACATGCCTCAGAAAACAGAATATTTTTGGCCTCGGACTATCCCCGTTAAACACCAGATTAGCCGTCCAGGAGCCATACCCCTAGGATTTGAACTGAAGGTCTTTCTTTGCCTAGCAGAGCTCTTCTGCTCAGTGTTTTGCATACCAGCACAAGGTATTTGGGCAATGCGGCTGATGGGCTGGACGTGTGACGGTTCTGCTTTCTTAACGTCAGGTCATCAATGTAAAGGCACTGATAGTGGTTTTTCTTATCTTTTTTTCCCAGTGTCACAGTCTGAGACACCCCCCCTGACTTCACTCTCCCCCACATTAGCATCCTGTTTCTTTTCAGAGTCCGCAGTCCAGATCGCTTTTTCCGTTCACAGCAGTGACAAATTCTCAGGAGCTTTATTAAAAAAAATCATTATATTTATTTTTGAAAACGATTTCTGGTTGCAAAAGCTTAACTCCAAAGCAAAATATGTGTATATTTTACTTGCACTTCCTGTTGGGAATGACAGCAAGTCAGACACTCGATGGTACTTAGTTTTTAAATGCTGTAATATTTCTAATTTATTTTACCATTTAGTTTCACAGTATACACTGAGCCATGCATAGACAATAAGATATGGTATACATTCTCCTTTACTCTCCTGACGCTTAACCCAACTGTTAAGTTCTGGTTTCTAAGCTGGATCTGGTACTGGCACTGATGCCTAACAATTGATACCTAATGGGTTTTGCGAGTAGCCTGGTCTGTGCCATTCTGCATTGCTGCCTGCTCCGCCTCGTTGGCAGTCGGGGGCATGGGACTGGCATTCTGCCAGGAGCTGTCACTCCTCACACACTGTCACCCGTCTGGGTAAAACAGGCCCTTTGACACCAGCAGACCTGCTTTTTCCATATTTAGACAACTGGGCCTGGGTTTCCGTGGTGACTCGTGCACACTTATTGATAGGGTGGCGCCAACAAATAGGGCTTCATTGATTTAGACTTGGCACACCCAGAACAGCTGGTGTGTAACTGGTTTTTGCAGAGAACTATTTTGCATCATTAACACTGTTTTCGTTGGCTCTGCCTGTGCATGTGTGTCTGTGCTCGCTGCCTCTGACAGTATGAAAATGCACAGTGCTAGATATTTTAAAATGACATGGTCGTAGGCCTGAACATTACTTTAGGTACATTAGTAGAAGGAACCTGTCTTTCCTCATTAAGGCGAAGAGGTATGCACGCTAAACGATAAACCTTCACGTGAACTTTTGTTCGTTAAAGTCAGCAAAAAGGAGTGAAGTCTGTAATTTATCACAAGGCACGCCAAAGTAAAGTTTAAGACATTCTGCCTTCTGTTGTGTTCTGCTAGTAACGCCTCTCAGGGACGGATGCAGCCATTTGAGCTCTTCTGGACTTGCTGTGGATAAGTAGAGAGCTAAGGCTACATTGAAGATACCTCCCACTGAGGAACTCATTCCTGTCCCTGGGAGGAGCGGTGTGGTCGTGCTGGATTTGCCGTGGGTCACAGCACCATTCACTCCCCATCTCAGTCCTCCCAGAGGCTAAGCTCTCATAGGGGAGTCAGGCAGTCAGGCTGTCAGGCTGCACTATCAAGACGTGGAATCGCGCGTGGAAAAATACCAACATACCTCACTCATGCACGGTACACAAGACATGGAATTTATGTAAGGAGGAGCACTGGTGGGCGGCTGGCTTTCAGCGGTCCTTGGAGCACGATCCTTTCAAGGTCTTCAGAGATGGGTCACCTGAAGTATGCTGCTGCATGGCAAGGTCATCAGGGTGGTGCATTTGATGTGGAAGACCCTCGCCCTCAAAACTCTGGCAGTACAAGCAGAATCACTGGCCCACAACAAATATATCAGTACACACATGCACACACACGCACACACATAAATACATGAATACAGCTGGAGTGAGCTGGAGCACGGGTGATTCTGCTTCACAGGTGCTCACTGGTAGAAAACGGTGGTATGTCTTCCACACATGGCTAAACATTCTGGTGCGAGTCACTATTGGATAAGGACAAGCATTGGTCTTCATCACAGTTCAGAATCATCAGCTCTTATCTGGGTTCCACACTGGGGCTTGCAGAGTGACTCGGCCACTGCGAGAACACCCTTTGTCCAGTAACCGTGTAAATCGCACGTGTGTAAGCATGCCTGTGGCTTGCACCTTGCTTCTTCCCAAGCTCACACACTTTACCCAAACTGCCTTCGTTAGGCTTCGGTTTGTCATCAGCAAAAGGAAAACACAGGAACAAAGGGAGTGTGTCCTCGAAGGGAATTCACAGTGTCAACAGGATGCTAACGAATAAAACAGCTGGCCTCCAGATTTCAAATTAAAATAATGTAGCAACACTAATAATACGTGGCCCTTTGATGAGGTGTGTGGGAGGACACGCAATATTCTCATAATTAAAGCAAAACACCCGATAGCCCCTTTCTAGGTATTTGAGAGAGAGAGAAAATAAAAACATCTGTTAAATTGACTAGTTATGAAAGTAAAACCATTCAAGAGCTTTCTTCATCCTTAGACTTTGGATTCCAGTTTTAATATTCCTGCTAAAGATGAATTTCAGCTGCCTGGTATGCTGTTATGAGTCTGAGTTTTGTGGCACTCCAGATTCCTAAGATTTAAGATCAAAACGCGAACCCAAAGTGTGTAGTATATACCCACAGTCCTTTCTGAGGGGGAGAAACATGAAGCAGACAATACACATTCTGTCCTCTAAATCCATAACATTGTTTATGTATAAAGCTTTTTAAGTGCTTTACATGTACTGACAGTTTAAAATCTAGCTCAGAGTTTATAGTTATCTTGACTTTGTTTACACTGTTGCCTAAATCTGTCTAAATAAAGATGTCAAAGGAACATGCAGGGCTTTCAGTAGCCCTTCAGTTGGCTGACTGTCTGTATGTCCGGCTGCCCCTAAACCGAAAGGCTCTGCTCCCTCTTCCACAGGCTCAATTTCCCTGCTCCTCCTGCACCAGGAGACAAACTTGATCTTCCTTCATGGTGGAACAGCACCACTTGTTCACACCCCCTGGCTCTACGTGTTGAGTGGGGAAACACTCGGTTTGGCATGAAGGATTCAGGCCCCTCTGAGCTGCTCTGGATAAGAGGGTAACAGTTCTCCTGCTGACAGGTTTGCAGACAGACCGTTCTACATGAGAGAGTCAGGTGCCTGCTGACGATGAGCACAGGGGTGGATTGTCGGATACTAGTGCTCTATCCCCATCCCTGTATAATACAGACTGCCTCATACTAGTGCTCTATCCCCATCCCTGTGTAATACAGACTGCCTCATACTAGTGCTCTATCCCCATCCCTGTGTAATACAGACTGCCTCATACTAGTGATCTATCCCCATCCCTGTGTAATACAGACTGCCTCATACTAGTGCTTTATCCTCATCCCTGTGTAATACAGACTGCCGCATACTAGTGCTCTATCCCCATTCCTGTGTAATACAGACTGCCTCATACTAGTGCTCTATCCCCATCCCTGTGTAACAGAGACTGTCTCATACTAATGGTCTATCCCCATCCTGTGTAATACAGACTGTCTCATACTAGTATTCTAGCGCCATCCCTCTCTGATAGTCTCATGGCCCCATTCTCTGTGACACAGACATTGACACTAGTGGTCTACCCATATTGCTTTGTGATAGCTGTAAGGACTGGTTCTTTCCAGCACTTGGGGTCCACCCACCTCCTCTCCCCACTGAGCATGTAGAGACAGACTGTCTGTATATGCCTGCCCCCCGCCCCCCGCAGATAGTGTAGCAACAGACTCTCCACTCCTTCTGGAGAGTTACTTGGGTTTCACGTTCTCCTGCACCATCTGCTGAGCTCCGGCCCAATCCTGCCGTTTACTTCCAGGGAGGATGGTGTACGAACATCTTGGTCTCATTTCTCTTCAGTTCTAGATCTAAGTCAGTTAAAGCAGATGATTGGACCCTGTGTGAGGGGGTGCTGGGGGACGCTGAGGAGCTTCCTACCCTTAATGCTGGAATGTGTCCATCCTGTTGATTTACATGCGTGAATCCCCTATGGACCACTGAGGAAATATAAGCAAGAACATTAAGTTCTGCTTTAACCAGTCAGTTAACAAGTTACGGACTACGGCATTAAGTGCAAAGAGTCTCATCAAAGGTAAGACAGTTTTTAATTAATGTCTCAGCTTGTTTACTTTAGTGTTATTAATACAACTGGAAGCAGAGTCTGTACCGCTGAACTTCAGGTTTCATTAAACCAGTGCTGAGCCCAAAGCATAAATATGCCTGAGCTATTAAAGCTTCATCGTTGTTCTGTACAATCCCGATTTCAAATGAAAATCTGATGGTTTATTTCAAATATACTTTTCAACTGAAAAGAGTCATTAAAAATGTGTCTAAATCTGCTTTAATGTCCATAAATACAGAAAGTAAGAAACATATACACTGGTATAACAGTTAAGTCTGAAATCCCTGAAGAAGAGGATAAGTGTGAAAGCAGTGTTGTTCTAATCATTATATTCTTATAAAGATGGTATTATAAAGTGTTATTTCACGCTATATGTTATCCAATGAGTTTAATGGCTCCATCTGTATATAGTACATAAGTGAAACTTTGGTATTGCTCAATTTTCATTTTTCCTGTTAATGTGATGTTTTTTGTCATCATTTGACATTTGGGAAAATCTCATGCTATTAATTTAAATTAATGGTCCAAAACTGTTTCGGCTGCAGACCTCTGGTCTCAGCCCACTTTCCTCATTCAACAGAACCAGTTCTACAAATAGTCCAAATCAGCTAAGACTAACACAGCAGCCAAAGGATGGCTACTCTTAAAAAAACATAAAGAAAATTCTCTCGCAAAGAAATGCGTGAATAACAAGACCTGCCGTCCAAGCTGTTGTAATCCACATCAGTCACTTAGCGAAGGTGTTGCCAAAGTCTTCCCAGCCATTTTCAAAACATGTCTCCCAAATGAAAAAAAAAACAGCAGTTACACAATACAAAGTGAAAAAGCGATGTAGCGTGGCTGTAGTTGCGTTGAAGAGAACACAGAGTGTGTAGCAAACCTTGCCAGCTAACAGTAAGTTTCCAGTCCTGCCCTCCTCCATTAACAGCAACCAGATGCAGAGAGAGTCTCACGAACAGAGTTAGCTGTTAAACTTAAACATGCAAAGGGACCCTTTTCCCATGTAGCTCTGCTCTCAGGAGTGTTGTGAATTTTGTATGTGGTCAGGGGAGGGCAGTTTGTGGACTATGGTCATTGTCTTGGTTATAAAATAACAGTCCACAGTTTCTTTCACGAGGAAGCTGTTTCCTGTATGGGACCCAAGCATATGCACTTAAATGCAATCTGTTTTGTGGTTAAAGCAGAAGGAAGTAGGCAGGTGTTCTCACCATTTCTTCATGTTGTGATCAGATGGTCAAAGCTTATAAGACCAACGTGAGTTTGCTCATTTTCAGTTTTGGCCTCTGTTAGTTGAGGCAGAACACGAAGTGTGAGGGATGTAACAGTCCATAACAACCTCGCTCCTTTTCTCCTCTACAGAGCGAACGCAATCTGGTGAGCAAAAAAAAATTAATGACGGCCACGATCACCATGGCTACGGAGCCTCCTACCAACTTCTCGGTTCTTAGCTTGTCGGCGGACGACAGAACTAATGAGTCGTGCCGCACCTTCTCGCCATCCCTGCACCAGAACAAGCTCATACCCGCAATCTACAGCCTCATCTTCATCCTCGGGTTTGTGGGGAACGGACTGGTGGTGCTCGTCCTCTGCCAGAAGAACAGCCGCAGCACGGTGGCTAACACGTACCTGCTCAGCCTGGCCCTGTCCGACCTGCTCTGCCTCCTCGGCCTACCCTTCTGGGCTGTCTACTACTCGTTCGACTACGACTGGGTCTTCGGCGTACTCATGTGCAAGCTGTGCGGCAGCCTGCTGCCGCTGAACCTGTACGCCAGCATCTTCTTCATCACGTGCATGAGCGTGGACCGTTACCTGGCCATCGTGCACCCGTTCAGGTGGCAGTGCAGTCGAAGCCTCTGCAGGGCCAGGGTGATCAGCTGCCTGGTGTGGTTCATTGCCTTCCTGGCCACCTTGCCCACCATGATATTCAGGGACACCCACCGCCTGGACGGTCTCGGTGTCACGGCCTGTGTCCTTCTCTATCCCACGGGCGCCTGGCTTCCCTGGATGGCGCTGATGAAGAACAGTCTGGGCTTCCTGCTGCCCTTCTGTGTCATCGCCAGCTGCTACTTCAGCATTGGCCGACACCTGGTGGTGGGCCCCGGTCCGAACAAGAGCTCCAGCAACCTGGACCACGTGCTGAGGATGGTGGTGGCCGTGGTGCTGGCGTTCTTCGTTTGTTGGTTCCCGTTCCACGTGCTCACCTTCCTGGATGCCCTGGCCATCCTGAAGGTCATGCAGGTCTGCTGGGTGGAGCACATGGTTGGGATTCTTCTCCCGTTTGCTCTCTGCTTGGGTTTCTCCAACAGTGCCATCAACCCATTCCTCTACTGCTTTGTCGGGAACCACTTCCGGCAGCAGCTAAGCAGTCTGTACCAGGCCCAGATGTCCAACCTGTCCCTGAAGAGGGGCTCCTTTAGCACGAGACTGAGCTCCTTTTCCAGGAAGCTGAGTGACCTTAAGGACTTGGGAGCTCTGGAGGTCGTGGAACAGCACAGCTCCCTTTAGGGAATCCTGCCCTGCACTTTATACACTGTCCCACTTGCTGACTGTTTACAGTTGAGGCAGATGCTCTTATCGCGCCAGTCGAGGTACACACTCGCCTCACCATGAATTACCACCGTGTCACTGTTGCATTGCAGCTTCACTGCTTTTGTTAACTAACACTTTTTTTTTCAAAACAATTTTTAGCTCGATTTTGCCACGGGATATTTTTTTGTATTCAATCACTCGTGCAACGCACCTTCCCGAAAGGTACCAAAAGCAAGATCTCTCCCGAAACAGAAATCGGAATCTGTAAGTCCTTATCCACCACAGTTCTTGCCACCACAACACCTTCCTGTTATTTTTGTGTTTACAGACGACTGTATTCCTCCGAGTGAATGTGCCAGATAAGCCGCACAGCTACACTTACATAGTTGAGGTTTAAAGATAAACATTCCTTATGCTTACTTATGGTCGCAGGACTATTAACTGTGTTGGGCTCATCCAAGTGGCCCGAAAAAGCCACACGTAACTAATGATGACTGTTTTACTCATCTTCCTACTGTAAGGCCTCAGAGCAAGAACAAATTATAATTTATATTGCACTTTTGTTGTTATAACCTTAAATAATATGGACTCAGCTGTGAATACATTTTAAAAAAGAGAAACTTCATTATATCCTACTATCTCCTAATAATAGTAATATTTTAAATTACAAATATAACAACCTATTGATGGTTCAGGTTCTGTCTACATTTTCATGTTTGTGGCATATAAGCTTTTACACGGTTTTCGCACTTTCCTCTGTGTGAGTAAACATTTTGAACACAATCCATATGGCTGAAGTATGCAGGGATGTTTAATTAGCACTTGTGGCTCCGTTCTGGTGCTGCTGCAGTACCTTAATGTTAAATACTTGATGTTTAATGTGCAAACAGCTCAGTATTCTTTAGGGTTTCTACTGTTTAAAATGGAAACCTGATTAATCAGATGATTTGTTGCCTTTGCTCACCTTTTGCATACTTGTATTATTCACGTCCGATATTCACATCTCATGTTCACAAGTCTAAGAATCAGGTCGCCATGGCAATAAATTCAAACAGGCCTGTCCATAATTCAACTGACACATTTAGTAACTCGAAATTCCAGCTCTTTCAGAAAATACAAGGCATACAATAATAAAAGGTACTTGCAGTCTTTGTGACAGATGATCCAAAACATCTTAACTGTTCTTTGTACAAGTGGGAAGAAGAGTCAGAACTAAACTAAAACTTAAACAAACAAACGACTCCCCCGCCACACACACACACACACACACACACACACACACACACACACTCGCGCGCGCGCGCACACACACACACACACACACACACACACACACACATAACTATTGCTTTCCCATTTACACTAAGCATCTTAATCAGTTTTTCATTGTAAATTAGGCAGTGAGAAGTAAAAAAAGTCCATGAAGAACTTAATCCTTTTTACAGAGAGATGCTATGTTCAACACGTTTTTATGGATGAAAAAAACAGATGTTTCTATTTCTACTCAGTGATGCTTATATTTATGTCTAAGAAGTTACACATTTTTGCATAATGTATTTCACTTTGATGTCTCACGGCACAAAAACGATACAAAATAAGTGTTCTGTAAGGTGTGGTGAATCTTTAAATATCTCCACTCTACAGGATATGGTACACTATGACTTGTGCACTACAGTGTAATGGTATCACCATGTATATGTGTCTAGAAGTTTCATAATAAGCAAGACTTTTTCTAAGCTGTTGACTTTCGTTTGGACTCTATGAAAGTCATTCTAACAGAGTCAAAATCAATCGCTCAACAAAAAAATCTGATTTATACAGTGATATATCGTATGGAAAAATAAGCAGCATACATGATTTACTCACACATTAAATAGTATGAAATATTTTCTGTAATGAAATGAAATTGGTACTCATTTTATCAAGAGGCCTCAGATCAGCGCAACATCCAGGCAAAATCCTTGCTGTAAATTCTGGCATACAAGAAATGTTTCTACACTTGAATTAACTTGATTTTGGGATAAATCGAGGCAAAACGGTGAAGGCAGGTCTCAGGGGATAATGGATGTTAAACACCTGGAGAAGGAACATCAGCCAAGTGCATTGTGTGGGCCTGTTCGCTGTTGCCTGTCTTCTGTACTGTCACCTATAGAACATTTATTTTAATTCTGGCAGCTGATAGGCTGGAATGCATACGCATGACACGCGGCTTAAGCAATGCTGCGTATGTATGCCCGAGTATTGAAAAAACGTGACGAGATACACCTCCTAGTCTGAGGTTGTCATCCATTGGCCTCATTCACACAATTCAGCTCTCTGACTTAAACATTATTCTCATAAGCTCTTTAACATTAATACTCCTGAGATCTCTATTATTTTTTAACAAAACAATGTTCTAATGCCTCAGTAAAAGTAATTCCTTTAATGTAAGCAGCATCCTTTTCTAAGAAATCCCATAAGTACTTATACAAGACACAAGAGAACTGAAGGTTCATTCATTAGTGTCTCAGTTTAGTCCTGCGTAAGTCTGCTTTCTGTTTGCAAAACAAAATGGTACCATGGCAATGTCCCAGCTAGTGAAGTAACTCCTTGCTGAGCGGCTGGTAGTGAAATTTTGTATCACCGCAGAGATTAAAGTGATGTACTTTGTAATATTTTTTTCTCAATCAATTGTAAGAATCTAAGAAAATTGTTTAAAAGACATGAGTGCCAATGAAAAATGTGAGTGCCAATGAAAAATGTTCATCTTCTAGGTTTATTGCAGATTTTGTCATTTTATCCTTAACATCCATTTTCCAATCTGCTCGTCATGTGTAGAGCCCTGGAGCCTAACCCAGGGAGTTTAGGGCGCAGGGTAGGGGACACCCTGGACAGCGAGGCACAATCGCACACCCGTTCATGCACTATGGGCAATTTGGAAACGCCAGTCAGCTTAAACCACATGTCTTTGGATTGTGGGAGGAAACTGGAGTCTTCAGAGGAAATCCCCTGGGGAATAGCGAGAACATGCAAACTCACACAGGATGGAGTCAGGATTCAATACACGGAGCCACTGTACCCTTCTCCCCCCTTCTAGCCTTAACATCTGTAATTATTTTGATCTGAACTGGCCTCAGCCCATTAGCTCGCGAACCCACACTGACTGGCGTGTCTTCCTGAAAGCTCACGTTTGGCATAATGTCCTCCCACTCTGTGCCACAGTGCGGGTAGCCTGACCCACTCCTGTGCTAATGGTAATGATGGAGAAGTTTCTCCTGCCTGGAGAAGCAGCAGATCTGCTCATCCATAATCCAAGTCCACATATGAGGAGTCAACTGAGTTCTGACATTCTCCTGTCCCCAAGTATCTGTAAATCAGCATGAGACTCTTCATGACGCATTGATTTCAAATGAAATGAGGGAATGACACTCAACCTAGAAGGGACATTGGTGAGATGTCAAAGAATCCCTTAATATTTTTTTCTTTGTCAAGTCCTCTATAGTATGTAATGCTTATTGCTGTTATATTCTTTCATATTTTAATATATGTATAATATATGGTGTCACAGTGGAGTTTTATATCTGAGACTACATGAAATTTTATTAAACCACAACATTTTCTGATCAACCAGTCCACTCCTTCTTTTATTAGTTATCGTACATGTAAATCTGAATAATTTTAAATTAAAATTTATACGGTCAGAGTGACGTTGATAGTGTACGTCAATCATTGCACTGCCATCTTGTGGACATTTATTTTAGTCTTTAAATCGATGGACCATGAATTGCGTTTTGTTGGGAGGAGACATATTTACATATAACATATAACATATTTCGATATGTACTGTAAACAGAATAAAATTATTTTTAACGCAGACAAATACATTTAAAATCAGGCAATGTATATTCCAGCAGAAATCCTATTTACAATATCAACAAGAAACGTGGTATTAACTCTGCTTCTAAAACAATCGCATAAATACAATGCACCGCAAAAATTGTGTCAAATGCCTAAATAATGTTGTACGCCTTCATGGACTCTGCTGACGGCAAGAGTTTTTAAACCAGCAGTTTGTGACTGATTTCCTGCTACAACCGCCAGAGGGCGACAACAACCTCTTTCTTTGCTTGCATTAAGTGGTATAGGTAATATAACAACAAACACCCAAAATTTTCGGTCATAGAACACATAAATATGTACGCGCACACGCTCATACAAATGTATGCGCGTTCAGAATAAAAATGAATCACTTAATCTTTAAAAAAATGTATTTACTGTATCACATTTTCAGTCTCAGTTTTAAAAGCAAGGTAAATACTATTCAAACCGAAATAAATCAATGGTAGGTTTCCTCTTCATTGGGTGAAAGGTGTTCTCCTTTCACATTTTCCATTAAAACGAATCTCAGTTTTCAGGTTTGTCTACAGCCTCTTTGAATACGAGACGTGCACTAAAGATAAAAATATCTAACTGCCACTTAAAGGTGGTAAAATGGAAAATATGTGTGATGAAGTCACTGCAGACAAACCAACCTTGAACACACGTCCTGAGAAACCACACATCCTGGAAACCATGTGACAGGAGCACTAAGTACTCCTTAGTGTAAACCCCAACAGCTAGTGTGTGTGTGTGTGTGTGTGTGTGTGTGTGTGTGTGTGTGTGTGTGTGTGTGTGTGTGTGTGTGTGTGTGTG
>JABJVR010004166.1:0-15014 GCA_025773905.1 Chitala chitala
ATATCATGTGATGGATATTATATAATTATCAGAGGTGGACTTCATCTTCTCAACATGTTTTCAGTCTGCTCTCCTGTTACTATACACTTCATGCCCACATATAAAAAATGATTTTATGAATAAAAGAAAAATTATCATATCACCTTTATACTTATCTGTGTTAGAGTAACAGTGTGTGCATGTTTCATTTTATTAAATGTAATTCATGTATTTTACAGCTTCTTGAAAACCACACACATTTTTAATTTCTCCTACTATGTGGGTTTGTCTGACATGGGACCCCTAAGGAAATGCCTATATTTTCATATGTGTACCCAGCTGTTGGTACAGAAAACTCTGAACTGTGTTGTCTGATTTGCACCGTGATTCACAACGCTTTCTCCTTCAATGGCCCAAAAAAATACACACCAACAACTCACACAAGACACAAAACAAATAGGAGAAGCTAAAACCATTGTGTACTTTGCATAACATTTTAATCCGTGATACTGATGGATCAAATCAGCAATAACACTCGTACTAAATGAGCTGGTAATGATTATTAATAAGCCTTCTCTTCCTAGAGCTTTAATAAATGTTGTTCTTCTCCCCCTTGAGCAGTTGTTTTGCCAAAATCTTATGGAATGCTTAGGAGGTAGGGAAGACGGGTCCCTCTAAGTACCTGCCAACCTTTATTCATGCATCCTAAAAAAAACGTCCCTCAGCAGTCATGAGATAGGGTTCCTTTCACCAGACTGATAGAAAACCATACTACTGTGTGCCTCTTCAGTAAACAGCTGGTCCACCAAGTGCCATAGCATGATATAAAAAAATATATAAAAGCACATGCTCATATGTGATTTCGTTAAAATCTGGTTTGTTTAGATAGTGTTGTGTTGACTAAATGTGTCCTTATATATTGGAGTGGTGTGCTATTGGTTTACAGTTGTACCCCATACCTGCTGGTAATACATCCCAAGCTTTACTGTGGTTAGCTGGAACTATAGATAAGAGCAGACGCTTTATAATAACTCTTTGTTATTTCTTGTTTGTCATATTTGCTTTATGTTTTTGTGTCAGTGCATCTCTTTGAACATTCTCCAGACTGACACTGAGTTGGACAATGCCCATTGGTCTTCAGGAACGCCAATCAGTGGGCTGAAGAATGAAGAGCCAATACATTGAAAGGAAGTCTCCAGTTTGGGAATTAAAAAGAGTATAAAAGCAGCTCCCTGGAAGATATGTGTTGTTGGGCTGTAATTATTTGTATATATAACTTTATCAGTACTGGCATCATTCACGGTGCCTTATGCATTATGTTTACGCTTGCATGTATAGTACGCACTTGATTGACAGGAGGTTTAAAAATTGTGAAACCTGTATTTTTGTAATTTTTATATTTAATTATTTTTTCTCCTGTTGACCACAGTTAAGTGGATCAGTGGATACCGGATCAGCGGATACAGGATCATTACTGCATTTGCTTGATGATGGTTTGTATCTGGGTCAAAGTTCTCATTCCTCTATAATAAGAGGACAAGCACTGTCAACTCAGGCACCTTCATGTGCTGACAAATGTGCTGCTCATTACTCTGTCCTGGACAAGGTGAGGATTTAGTGGGCCGAGGTCATATGACATCACTTGGGCTTTTTATGACAGAGGACAGCGGGAAATAAGCACAACAGCAGAAGAATTGTCATTTTCACAGCAACCGTTTTGTTCCTAGCCCCACTTACTAGTGGCAGTTATGGCTCCGCCCCCTAGTTATGGCTTCTGCCCAATTGTTTATAAGTCCTCACCAAGCCAGTTTTAGCAGACTTACAGAATGCCTACCAGGGTTATTACAATATGAGTGGCACATTTCTCTGCACTACCTGCACTCCACAGGCTATCCGTCAAGAGCACGGCTAGTTCCAAAGGGTCCTCTTCTGTCAGTTTAAGTGCTTTGTGGGTTTGTGTCACTCTGACAGGGCTGGTAATAGTGGTATTCACAGAGAGCTCATATGGATATACAAAAGACAGACAGACACGCCTCACCGTCCTGTGAGTTATGGAGTAATTATCCGGACAGTGGTGGGAATGTTGCGGCAGTGGGAACGTGCTGCTCGCAGTCAGCGTTCAGCACAGTCATCCTCCCTTGCACCGCAGTGGGACGGCCTGTGCTGGGCGTCCTAAAGCAGCAGTGTGACCTCTAATGTGCAGCACTATAACGAGTAACTGCTGACTCGTATCTGCCACACTCCCAGGATCACGTCTTCACTGCAGTGCTCACTGCATTAGCTCTCCCGCTTCCTCTCTCTTTCTCACTGTCCCCCTCCCTCTCTCTCTCCCTCTCTCTCACACCCTCTATCTCCCTCTCTCGCTCTCTGTTTCCCTCTCTCTCTTTCTCTCTCTCTCCCCCTCTCTCTCTCTCTCTCTCTCTCTCTCTGTCTTTCACTCACTTTCTCTCTCCTTCAAGCACCTTGGTTATGCGTCAGGAGGCAAGATGCACATAGCTCTATGAACATCTGTTTCAGCCTCATATTGCAAAGTTTACATGCATTTGACATCACCTGTCTGTCTGTCCATCTAGTCTCAGGCACTGCTTGGGGACAACGAGACATGCTAATTGTATCGCTAGGGACCATGTAGGCTTGTCGCTTCACCTGAGCATCTCCGTTTGGGCTAATGTGGCATTTATGAAAAGACTCTGCATAAATATGAGAGTCTTTTATAGTCTGAGAGTCTAACACATTCAGATACGTGACTCCAGAAGAGCTGCCACCACCTGTGTTTGGACCCAGAAGTCAAAAAACTAAATCTACCTACCATACCTTACTTTAACATTGAGGCTATTATTTTTTACGATGCAGAAGTGCTGTCTTTCCTACAAAGGTTGAAGCAATCATTTGAATAAGTATTCTCCAGTCTTTGAAGGTAACCTTAGTTAACGCTGTGTGAAAAGGAGGCCACACTGACTGTTTTGAAACACCATGGGTATTATAGGTTTTAAAATAAGGCTGTCAAACAAAGAGAAAAAGCTGACAGCTGTGTATTCACAGATAAGGTATTTTAGTAAAATCTTAATCACTGTCCAACAACTACAAACAATAGGCACTTCACATCTTAAATGTAGAGGAAATGAGTTAACAGGGTGTGTCTGACATAGCTTTCAAAGAAAAATAAGCAGAGACCTGCCCGGACCAATCGTTTTTTTAATCATTATGTAATTTCCTAAATTCCCAGAATTTTTTTTGTTCTCTATTTTTTAATAACTACTGCTTCCTTTCAATAGACAGAAAGAGAACGATAAATTGAGACATTAAACTCAAATAAGAGGCTCAGCAGACTCGGCCATGTTTATATCGGCTGGGCTCACGTGGAACAGGTCACGGAGCCGTGATGCAGGGGTCACCTAAGGTCAAGCAAAAGGGAGGAAACTGCTCACGATCAGATTAAGGAGAGGAAATTGTGCAAGGACACGTGTGTATGGTAACACAAAGGAGAGGAAAACAGCACACTGTTGGACTGAAAGGGGGAAACGATCAGACAAAATTATATATAGTAAGTGAAAATGTCAGAAAGTGACACAGTCTGATGAAGCCAGAGTGGGTCAGAAAGAAAAGCATGTGGAGACATTAAACCGTACTGGCTGACAAAGACAGCAAGAAGGCCAGGTTAATGGGAGGTGATTATGGAAAGAGTAAAACAACATTAAACTGTATATTTTACCTTACATCTCCAACAGCAGTTTTATTACGTATGTTAAATAATTTAATATGTAATTTAATAGGGTAGGGTTATGTATAATAGGACGAAAAAGCAGAAAAGGGCTCAGAGATGTGACGGGCGCCACACTTGTTAATAGGTTCCCAGGCTGTTTTTCTTGCTAGGAGCTCTGCCCCACTTAATTGTTCATGGTTTCGTCTGGTTTTGTCTGGTTTTGTCTGTGTCTTGCCGGAATGCGTATTTGAGTGTTACATTCTCATGTTGGCTTATGAGCTTGCGTGTCATGGCAACTCAAGTACACTGGTGGAGTACGTGTTTCCTAATGAATTTTGTAACAAACGATGTGATTTCGCTTCTTTATTAAACATTTAAAATTTTACGTGGGTCTACGTTGAAGATATCTGCACAGAAAGCACAACAACACTTATACCGTGTCACCCGCAACTTAACTATTCACAAAGTACGTGTATGGAGAACAGAACACACTTTGTCTCTAGCAATAAATAAATAAATAAATACATGCATAGCATTGCTTGTGAGAAAGAAAATAATTATTTAGTTAATGACTGAGGAGAAACTGAAAGCAGAACATTTTGTTTTGTTAATTGCAATAAATTTGAAACTCCTTTCTAAAATTCCTGAAATATTTTGTGAACATGACTCATACAAATGATTTCAGTATTATGTACTGAAAAATTAATTGGAAGATAAGAATTATAAATGTGCTGCTTCCCCCTTATGATAAGCTATTGTTTCCCAGAAATGTTTTCATAATGCGCATGGAATTCTGACCGGACCAAAAATGTATTTATAACTTGTAAGTACTTAAGAATCTTCCACACAGGGTGATAGCGAGTTCAACAAAATAAGCCAAGGAATAATCTCTACATTTTTCTTTTTAACATTTAAAATTCTGTTAAAAGATAGAGGCACAATAATGCAGTGCTTTGTAAATGTCCTTCTTTCAGTGCACACACAGACTTATATGACCTGCTTCCTAGCAGCTGGGCTCCATTATGAGGAACTAATATCTCTGTCCTGCTTGGTGGTCATGGAGACAGAGCAAACACATGAAACAGGCACTAAAACACAGCTTTAGACTTAAAGGGTTTATTTTTCCCCCAGTGGTTTGGAAACTATGCTCAAAGCTGTTTGTACGCTCTATGAGTGGTGCTGAAGATGGCTTCTGGGAGGAGGAGTCTAATTTAACCTCGTAAGGAGGTCTGTAGCCAGGTCATGACGAGGGCAGCGCTCCCAGGAGTTTCTCCAATGTTGCCCCTTCGCACCTCTCTGTAATGGGCTTCTGCTTCAGCCCATGAACCCAGAACTGGTACTCAAACCCAAGGCTGCACCACAAACAGCTTCAGAGGTAGGCTTCAGCCGACCTACCATGCGGTGCTTAACGTCAGAAGGGTTTGCCCGTATGAAAACCAGGACCTGCGTTTCTTTATTTAGAAACCTTGAAGCATCCTCTTCATGTGTTTAGCGGGCGCTGGCTAAGACCCCATACCGACAAAGGGAGCCGAACGTTCACATGTGCAGGGACCCGCACTGCGTGCACCGTTAGCTCCGCTCGGAGATGCCTGTGTGAACGTACACAAGCCTTGCCGTGGTGTTAGTGATGTACAGAGGAAGAACAGAAGAGCCCGCGGTTCGTGAGAGCTCCAGCCACTGTGTACAATTACTCCTGTCCTCGGCTCTTTGTGTGACGTTTCAAAAGAAACAGACAATCGATACTGCTTTTGGTTGTTTACATTACCCGCACACAAAGAACGTTTAATGGCACCCCACGCGCCACAGTTAACAATCGCAGGCTCCCATTCAAACCGGCATTGACTGCTTTATCAAGACAGCTATGGTTTCACATGCATTTGTTTTATTTTTATCAGAGAAAGCTGATAAAGCTGGACATTAAATCTAACGAGTTTCTGTGTTCCACAAAAAGCTGTGTCGCAAGCAGGCCTGTCGAGTCAGTGCACTATACCTTTGGCTCTGACTCCACAGTTTATGGTACCACAAACGCTCACTCCACAAACATGGTTTAAACTCTGACCATCTCATTAATCATATAATAAAAGAATTTGTCATATAACAGGATAGAGTAAGTAAAATAACATTTATAGTCTTATATGAAACAGGACGATTTATTAACTTCTACTGCCTAGCCAAATCGTAGGCATGTGAATTGCAGACCTAGCCTAGCCCTAGAGTTAAAGATTATTTTCGGGGTTGATTTAATAGACATAGAAGGAATGGTTTTTATTGTCATTAAATACATGTACATGTTACAATGAAACTGGTTCCATCCACTTAATCCGTCCCCTGGGGAAACGGTGGGCAGCTATCATTCGGTGCCCGGGGAGCTAGGTAATGGTAAATGTCTTGCTCAGGGACACACCTGGTCATTGGGGTGGGATTCAAACAAGAAGATGTCCACATTGTAGCCAGCTGCTCTTGCCATTGAGCTACAGGCCACAAATATAGGCCTAAACCCATGTTATACCTCAAATTTTTGGACACCGACTTATACACTCGTTCAATTTATAAGCAAACGCATTAAGTTTGGGTCGGTACAGTTTTACCAACTCCGACTCCAATAACCTTATAATTACTTCTGTCTTTGACTCCACAGCCCTTGTCAGAAGTACAAAAAATCAGTGTTTGGACATTCACTCGTGTTACATGAATTAAACCAGGACGAGCAACTCTGACCAACAGACCTGCCATTCAGCATTGGTTCCGCTGGTAATTAAAAAGAATGCAGTAAAGCAAATGAAAGACCATATGCCACAGACCACATGGTGTTTCACCGAAGGCACTGGTCACATGACGAGGACCTGCAAAACAACGTGAGTATGCACAGACTCCTAGGGTTGCAATACTGATCTTACTGCACACGAGTGCTACCAGAAAGCTGAAGGTCCAGCTGGGAAAGTGCAGGTCTCTACAGCAAATCTAATTTCCCTCTCTGCGTATGCACACCTGCGATTCCTCCCACTTGAGTTTTACATTCAGAATTTTACAGTATCAACTGGGATTGTTATCTGCTACTGACACACCTGCATTTATTAATATTGATTGTGGAAGCTTTTACCAAGAACAAAGTGTTCAGCTTAATTTTTTTGCTTGCAATTTCAGTTGCTTGATTTATTTAGCTCAAGAGTTATTCTCACTTATTTCTGGCTGTAAACACTCTGGACAGAAGTAAATGTCCTTAACGGCTATGTTTAGCTTGAGAGGTTAGGGTCTGTGATCACTAAGGTAACAAACCGGTTAGGCATGTGTCCTGCCATTCATTCTCTGGCAGCTCGTGGTATGTGGGGTGGGGTGGGTTGGGGTGGGGCACTTGGCTTTCAGCTAGACCTCCTGAGTCAGGAAATTTGGTGACACACTTTGGTGATCTCTCAGCAAGCTGATTCCCTTTCATTATGGGTCTTCACAGCCTGCGTCAGGGAGTCGACACCGGCCAACTCCAAGGTGACGGTGGCGAGGGTTTCGTCAAAGTGCAACGGTTCCTTTAGGCTCTCGAGAAATTGCTTTTTTCGGCTGCAGTCCTACTTTGTTTGGGAATGCTTGGAAGTGTGTTTAATGCCATAGTTTGTCAGTAGCTGAAGTAGCAGCAAAGATGGGGAGCTTAATTAAAAAGCTTACTGAACTGTTGAGATGAAATACCTGGAATGTGTCCAAGTGCAATGTGTTCTTTAAAATTCTAATACTTGCTTAATAACTTTTTGTTTATCACTGCGCTTCCAGTAACTGAAATGTTCTAACCAAATACAGTGCAAGACTCAGAAAGATACTGAGGAGACAGACGACACGTCACCTTACGCATGTTGGAGCCTGATGTGTAAATGCACATCTTCCTCTGCATGTAAATGGGCAGAAACAGATATAACAGAGCTGTAGGACATTCTGTTGAAATTCCCTGTGTCAAAATGCACTCTAACTGCAAATTTTTGAGCAGATGATTAAAGCTATGTGCTCAGTTACTACATAAATATTGATGGGTTACCTCAAGCAAAGCAGTACCTTTAAATCAAATATGGATATTGCAAAGATTCACTGAATGGATGGGACTTGGTTAGCATGCTAGCAGCTACAGCTGCAGATCCCTGTGTAGCACCATGGATGTAGATTTTACCCTTTTATGCACAGGGTCCTGTCAACCTTCGTAGCTCTACGCCTAGACCTGGCACACAGGTAGACCTCAAGCTAAAGTACACAGTCAAACTGATTTTACTTTGATTCTGTCCTGTTTGCATACTGTTGGAAGTTGGGCGGCCAGTCAACGTTGAACCCCAGAGGTTTTTTTCTCTACACAATGGAGTTGTGGATTCCCCTCGTCTATTGATGTCTGGGTGTAACATTACCTGTGCCGTGTTTTGTATATCCCCCTCCTGTAAAGTGCCTTATGGAAAGTCTGTTTTAAAACGCACTATATAAAAATGAATTGATTTCTTTAAACAATGTTAATCTAATATTGAATATATACTAAATTGTAGTAATGTAACTGTAACACACACACACACACACACACACACTGCAGTATAGAAATATGCACAGCAATGTATTTTTAAATGACTTTTTTTCTCTGCAAACGCCAAATGATAGTTTTAACTCCTTTCAAATTATATTTGAAGTGGGTACACATAATTACAAAATATATTTCATTCCTGAATATTTTTGGATTACATGTGTCTCACCGTAAGTAGTGATAATGGAAGTTGTGCTCTAGCTGAACCTCCCAGTGGAGAACAGGTCTTTCTGTGGTCACTTAGAATGGAGAGTCTGTCCATTAGCCTAAGCATCTAACATGGGCTAGAGCAACAAAGCTGTCGCTTCCTAATTACACTTGAAATTAATTACTCAAAACACCCATTAACCTTGTTAAATTGGTGCAGTAGTAAATTTGCATTGTTACTACTAGAATAGACAACGCACAGGCCTCCGCAGATAACTCCTGACATCAATAAATTTAAAAAATATATGTTATATTGCACTGGGTAAACCAGACTGAAGGAGTATGAAGGCCTAAATTTTCAGTGAAAAAGTGATTTATTTTGTTCCAGTGAAGTCAGAAAACTTAAAATAAAAAATATATATATATTTTTAAAGTAATAAAAAATAAAAGAAAAACTAATAAATAAACCTTTGAGTAACTGAAAAACAAAAAAATAAAGCAAAGAGACATAAATTTCAATATAGTGGGAATCATGGTAAAGTTGGGTCTGAATAAAGTTGAAACATAAAAACATCTTGTTTTTCTGTAGAAATTACAGACGTTATAAATTTAGTTGCACAAAAGTTGTAACATTGCTGCCATTCAAACTGCCCACATTATTGTTGCATTGTTACTCTGGTGTTTCTTTCACATTTACGAGCTTCTTCTGCTGAAACAGGTTTTAAAAAGCACTTTGTTGTGCCCGATTTATGTTGCTTTAGCAGCCAGGACACTAGGGGGCCTCGGTAAGGGCTGAAGTGATGCGGTTATATATATCTCTGACTGATGCCATGTTCACTGTTCATATGTATTAAAAACCTTGTAGTAATCCATTGCCTGCACATTGACTTGTCATCAGTCACAACACACTTGCTAGTACATAGATGAGTATTTTAAACCAGTTTTCTGTAGTGTTCATTTTTCAATGGCATGTTGGTAACAATTAATTTATGTGTAAATTAACATTCAGGTTAGAAGCGTTTGTTTTAACACAATCTAACATATTAAAATTATACATTATATCTGTACTGTGTATACTTTACTCACCCAAATATTGAATTTTTTTTTCCATAAGTTTTCACAAAAGGTCATTTTGTCATAAAGTCACAGGCGCTTGAACAAATTACTGAAGTATTGAGATTCCTGCTGTATTTCAGCTGTCTTCACAGGCATCTCTAGGCTCTAAAAGGGAAGAAGACAAGAGAACAACACAGGTGAAAAACACCCAAAATACTGCAACCTACCCCTACTTATAAAGTTCCACCATAGTGAATATATAGATAGATAGATATATACAAATGTATATATATATATATATATATATATACACAAACACACACAATCTAGAAAACATACAAACATTCATTCAGTTAATAAGATTTTAATCTTAACTGTTTTTCACAACATTTTCAAAAGACAGTATGACAATTGTTAATTTTCGATTTTATTCATCTCATGCTAGCTATGGAACAGTATATAAGGAAGGCAGTCAGGTTTATGGTTGTCTTATACAAAGAATTTGTTCTCTGTATTTAACCCATCCCCCAGGGGAGGAAAGCAGTCGGCAGCCATTTTTTCAGCACATAGGGAGCTACTGTTTCAGAGTGTCTAGCTCAAGGACAAAGCTGGTACCTGGGCTGGGATTTGAACCATAAGACCTTTACAGCCTCCCCTGATGTTCTAGACATTAAGCCACAGCGTCCACCACATGATAGCAGCCCCATTTGCTGTTTGGGGACAGTTCTCAAGCAAACCACCATTTCAACAGACCCATCACTTACTGCTTGTCATTGTACTAGCCTGTGACAATATATATTATAAAAAACAGCACATTATTAATTGAAGAAAATCTAAAATAGCTGAAAAACAACTGGTTATCATACTGCTTGTGCTACCTGACCCAGCTTGGTGTATGTAATATGAGAAATTATCACATTCAGTGATGCCATATTGAAACTGTTTGTGCTCTGGAACAGCTAAGTGGTTTAGGAATACCAGATTAAAGAACGTTCTTAGATTAGTAAAGTACTGTGGTGTGTAATAAACAGAATTGTGATTAAATTTGTAGGGTTCGGCTCTCTACAGAATAATATGTAGATACCCTGCGTTAGAGTGGGCAATTAATTAATTTTAAAAATCAGTGTAAAAATTATGATTTACTTTAACCTGGGTAACTACAGCACACTGGACCTGCTCTCTGTCATCCCTCCAAACACATGACTGAGCTCAGTTCTTTAAACAGACTGTCCTCGGTCATTATAAACCCAGAAGTGTTTTGCAGTTGCGTACTCATGATTTAAATCATGAGTATGCAACTGCAAAAATTCAAAGAACAAAAAAGTGATTAAGAAATTCTGAAAACATTTTGGGTGTCGTCTTCCTGGATATCGGTCACATGATGTGCAGTGTGCAGACTTTCCCTTTGAACTGAGTCTTACTTTCCACTCTCCTGAACAGAATGTATAGCCACCACCCCCTTTAACTGCAAACCTGCACAGTTCTGAGAAAACACAAACTTAACCTCAGTAACAAGAAGGTCTCGTTTGAAATAAACAAAAATACCAGCCTCACACTAGGTGGCAGAGACAGACTGGGGGTTCTGGGAGTTTTTGGGGTACTGTTCTGCTGATTTCGGTTGATGGGGCGTGCTTGTGTTCCCCAGCGGTGACTCGTCTGAGCGCCATCTGAGCTCCTCGGGGGCCCTCTCTGTCATCAAGATAAACTGCCCCTCTTCATTTCCCTAATCCCTGTCAGTGTCTGCTGGGATTACTGTCACTGCTTCTCCCTCTGCAGTTGCTTAGCTGATGGAGGCTTTATTTTTAAAGGGCCTCCAACTCAACCTCCGCCCTGTTTCTGCCTCCAAGGACAGCCTCTCTGCGCCTTGCTTCACCTGCATGTCATCGATGCAAATCCCAGTATTTTCACTATGCCTGTTTTACCTGTGCTTTACATTCAGGTGTATGTACTGTCCTTTTCCTGAATTTAGGCATCTCTGTTCTCATCAGTACCAATCAACCCCATGCACACACAAACACACCCACTGCTGCTGTTGTCAGTTCCACTGTTTCACCCCTGCAACTGAAGCCCCCTCCCCCCGTTGTACTAAACGCACAAAACGAAGTTTAACACTTTGCACATGAGGTACTGCTATTTGACTCCAAATAACTAATCTTGAGCCATAACAAGGTGCTAAGGTGCAGTGAGTTAGCTGAAGTCAATGCACTTACTGAACAACAGAGTCCAGCTTTTAAACACAGTGTCACATTAATGAGAGGACACGGGGCAGAAAGCTGGCGGGAGCTGAGGCAGGCCCAGCAGCCCGTTGGCAGTGCCCTGGACTGTGCCAACATGGTGGTGATGGTGGGAGGGAAGTGGTGTTTTCTGAGCACAGACCCCCTCGCATGCGCAGCCACAGAGCGGGACAGGCAGGCTGCCCAGCTGAGAGGCTGATTGAAGTTTAACGGCACGCGGCATGTGCCGCTCTGATACCGGTTATAAATAGACGGCAGAGGCTCAGCTTGCCTGGGCCGTGGCGCCAAACAAAAACCCTGAGGGACGTTTTTAAAATAGACCACTATAACAAGCCAGTAAGAGCATCCTGACATTTGTAGTTAACCTCTCTACGGCCACGTACCCCACTGCACAGAATGATATTACCGCTTTGTTTCCTCTCATTTTTTTCAAATATTTAAAATAGTAAGGTGGGGTATCTGCTCAGCGTGCGAGCTGAAGTGTGGGAGATAACTTTGGTTCCAGGGCTGTGAGGGCTAATTCCGCCTTGCTGCATGGAGGTTATTTTCAGAGAGTGTGTGCCTCTCCGTTCTGGCCCCTGACTTGCTGGCAGCACTCTGCTGATAAGCAGGACAGATAGCTGGACGGACCCAGGGGAACTGCAATTTCTCACTCTCGGGTAGTAGCTGGCTTATCACAATAAAAGGCATCACGACTTCAAAAACCAACAATTTTGCATTTCCTTACAATAGGGTCCCCTTTTTCTATAACGTCATTCAGCAGCTTTATGCTCCATGATTACAGCGTCACAGTCCTGTCAATCTACAATGAAACAAGTGGATATCTAGTGCATCTAAACGTGAACTTAGCGGGTGATATGGCGTGTCCTTCGGTAACCCATCCGTATCTCTGTGACATTGCAGCCATGAGTCACGCGTCGCCCAAAGTAGCATCCTCATGCAGCAATCCTGGGATCAACGGTTTCTTCTCCTGCTGTTCTGCTAATGAGTCAGGCTTAGTTTAATGGCATGCTGCACTAAAGTGCCAATATTTTTTAAAAAAAAGTTTAAATCTTTTTTTAAGCAAAACCAGGAAAGTTGTGGCTTCAGACTTATTGCAAATTTATTTTTTCCATTAGTATGTCCCCTAATCATTGATAACGTATCTTTAAGATAATACTTTTTCACAGAATGAAATAAGCAAAGCTGATGATGCTGCTAGTTGTTACTGCTGGTTTTAAACTAGTCATTTCCTAGCCAGCTGCGGTCTGCTGTATGCTCTGCAGCCAAACACCAGTTGAAATCTTTTTTGAGCACGCACATTCGTCGCTGCTGCTTTCTTTCAGATGAAAAAGGCTGCCATGCTCTTCAGAGAGCAGTTACGGAGTGTGTGTTGCTGCTGATCTCACTGGGTGTCAGGCTGTTATTCTCTCGGGCCCAACAAGGCGGACAGCTGTGCCAACGGCCCCACGGTCATTTCTTTAAACGTGCATCGATCCCGGCCTTTAGGGTCTGGTCTTGCTTTGTTTGCGTGGTACAAAGTCTTTATTGCATAATAACGGCGTTTGGTTTGCACGCAGGGGAACACGTTAATGTGCCAATGGAAGTGCTTCTCTGGGAAGCCATTAGAGCAGCTGCCGTCTGCTCTGTGGCGTTTGCATAAGTGCATCCTGGTGGCTGTCAGGAGTGTTAATGAGTCCACAGCAGGGCACTTTTGATGTGCAGCCATAAAGACATAATGCTGTTTATTTATTTTTATTTTTTTTTTAAACAATGCTGTAAACTTATTATTTATGTAATGCCACAGATTGATGTATTTTGAATAACTGGTGATTTTGGTGCAATTCAAGCCGTAGCCAAAGGCACACGAATCGTCCACGTATCATTATAAAATCTGTGTTGTTTCAAGCAGGGCCGTTCATTCATTGTAAATCCGGGTCCTTTCTGGTCTGCAGGCTTTCTGAATGTTTCCTTAGAGTTTTGGGATCACTCCTAGGGTTCCAGTAACAACTGGGAGAACCCTGGTCATCTACTGTCACCCTGTATACACTAGGTACATCAAGGCATAGGAGGACCTCTTTTTTTTTGATAATTGTAATGTCCAGCATATTATGTTCCAAGTATCGGTCTACCTGAAATTTAAAATCCCATAATATTTTTGTTTCTTTATTTTCCAAAATATTTTCTGCTTTATGCTCTCACCAGTCCTTACATGTAGGAAAGCCGTATTTCTGGCATATGTGCCAATGTAAAATTTCTCTTACCCTGTAGTGTCTTTGCTTGTAGTCCATTTGGGCTATTTTCCTGCAGCCGTCTTATAAGATGGTCCGTTGTTTTGTCTTTTTCCTTACAGATCCTGCATTTGCTGCCTTTGCTGATCTTTTCCATGTTGCCTTCATCACATTTGTTTGCACATGTTGTGCTGGTGCAGAAGTTACGTCTTCAGATTCCTTCCCGATGGTTCCACCTATTAGCCAAGCCTAGTTTTTGTCCTTGTCGACTTTTCCTTTGATGCGTTCTAGAAGTTTTCTGTCCAAGCTCTTGCCTTTCCAGTTTTCAATTCTTTTGTTAACCTCTTCTTTGTTGTAGTCTATTTTCGATCCTGATATTTTTAGAATGTTCTCTTTACCAGCTTCTTGTAACATTTTCTCTTCACTCGCCGGGACGTATTCATTCAGTGCTCTTTCTCCGATGAATTATTTGTTTCACTTCCAAGAGCCCTCTGCCTCTGATAAATCTAGGTAGGTACGGTCGATCAATGTCACTTCTCAGGTGCGAAGCATGATGCATTGTCATTTATTTTTGTGTTTTCCTGTCCAGAGTGTCCAATTCCAGTTGAGTCCAATCTATTATTTCTGCTGTGCACCTGATGACCAGTTTTGCCCACGTATTTATGGCCTTGATGGTGTTGCTGCCATTTAATTTTGAATTTATGTTTTTTCTAACTCTGTTCACTACTAGATTTTGCATTATCTTCACTGTGCAGGTTATCTGGACCTTTTAAAATTCCTAGATGTTTGTAAGACTTCAAATTTTAACGGTTTATCAAATTCCCATTCTCAAATTTAATGCCAGTTGTCTTCTGCAATTTCCCATGCTTCATGGCCACCATTGCGCATTTTTCAATTCCGAAATCCACTCTAACAACTTCACTGAAAATTCTAGGTGTGTTTAACAATATTTTGATCTTCCATTAAATTGTAAATCATCCATTTATAGGAAATGGGAATTTTTTCCAAATTCCTTTGAAACTTCATAGCCAAATTCAGTTCCATTCAAAATTATTGTCAGTGGTACTGACCCTACTGAGTCTTACGGTGTTTTGGGGCTTTGGAAAAGTTTTGACATGCAGACATTTGTGCTTTTTTTTTGTTGC
>JABJVR010004167.1:0-15013 GCA_025773905.1 Chitala chitala
GTGTGTGTGTGTGTGTGTGTGTGTGTGTGTGTGTGTGTGTGTGTGTGTGTGTGTGTGTGTGTGTGTGTGTGTCAGTGGCACAGCTGGCAGGCTGCTGCTGCATGCTGGACATCATGCTTTCTTAAACGTCCTTTAACACTGGTAACACCGGTAGCTCGTGCTGGGCCATTAGGTAGCTGATGAAATTTACACAGTCGGAGCAGCAGCAGGTACAGCACAATGGAACTGTGATGAAAGGTTCAATAAAAGGATGAGGACACTGCTGGAAAAGAAAATCTTTCCGTCCAGACACATCTGTGCACATGACAGGGTCCATGACAAAACCATCTTCGTCCTTTGGAGCAGCTCACCTGTCCACTCTCATTTGTTTCTTTTCTTCCACCTTCCCAGTGAGCAGAGCCCTTGTCAAAGCAGGCTCCTTGGATGTGAGGTTAAAGGTCCACAGGCTTCAGCCACACTGCATGCTGGGCCACGGTATGCCAGGTCATTAATAACATCCTACGGCTACCTACCCCAGCACTGATAAATGGCTGCTGTTGGAAAGTCATTAGAGACATTGTACAGGACTTCTATTTATAACATGAGAGCCGGCCGCCGTCCATATTACAGCAGGAAAACTGTATCACTAGTCAATTACCTTCTTTTCTCTTAGCTAATAGGAGACTTTTGTGCTCTATATCTCATCCCGGTTTTCCTTAACAGGCAGCCAAGGTTCAATTCCATTTCCCCTGTCATCGATTCGACATGTAATGGAATGGTATATAAACAGTTCGAGGAGCAGCTGGGTACGAGACACTCAGATATAGAACCGTCTCAGGCCTCGACTCCTGAATTAAATGCTTGGGTGCCAAAAATGCAAAAATGAATTTGACATAAAAATCTGTATTCCACAAAGGGACATGTTTTGACATTTTTAAATCAAGTTATAAAAATGAATTTATAGGTATCATTAAAAAATGTACCAATTTTTTTTTTGAAATATCTATTATGAAACAAACTGTGAGAGTAAGTTCTGAGAGAGGCTAAGACAGAGTGTGATTCAGTGAGTTACACATACTCCTGATACTTAGCAGACTCAAACTGTGCCAATCATACACTCCGCTCTCAGTGAAAAAAAGAATTTGAGAAGCACATATTCCAGTTAGCGCTGGATAACAAGTCCTAAGTCCAGGGCAGCGTGAGAGATAATAAGCTCTGGGCAAAACAAGCTGCTCTGCTGTGTGCTTCCTACAACCATGTACCCAGGTAAGCTGAACACAAACCCAGTACACCCAGCAGGTACAAACCCAGTACATGCAGCAGGTACAAACCCAGTACACCCAGCAGATACAAACCCAGTACACCCAGCAGATACAAACCCAGTACATGCAGCAGGTACAAACCCAGTACACCCAGTAGGCACAAACCCAGTATACCCAGCAGGCACAAACCCAGTACACACCCAGTAGGCACAAACCCAGTACACACCCAGTAGGCACAAACCCAGTATACCAACAGGTACAAACCCAGTACACCCAGTAGGCACAAACCCAGTACGCCCAGCAGGTACAAACCCAGTACACCCAGTAGGCACAAACCCAGTATACCCAGCAGGTACAAACCCAGTACACCCAACAGGTACAAACCCAGTACACCCAGTAGGCACAAACCCAGTATACCCAGTAGGCACAAACGTCTGGTCCACTCTGATGAAGATATGCCACAGATGTCCCAGTGCCTGGTTTTTAATCAGAAAACCACTCTTTGCATATTAATTGCCTTGTAATTTGCAGCTAACCTGTAGCTGGCGGCACAGTGGAAGCATGTTTTAATCACGCAGCATTTCATCCTCTGAGAACACACCCATCACAGAAATTATGGGAGGTTTTGGGTTACGTTCATGTACTGCCCCCGTTTCTGCTGAATCCACTCATAAAAATGCATACAAGCAATGCATAAATGTTTAAATATTTCCAATAGTGTAAAAAATGTAACTTGGGCACATGTAGATTATATAGCACTATCAGTAAATCACAGACAGTTCTTAAATTCATAATTCTTAAACTCATATTTTTGACAAATTTTTCGTCAGCCAAGAATACTAATACTTTTCTGTGGGCTGTTTTGGCATTTTGCAGTAAAGTATGAATACAACTCAGTCTCCTTCAAGGACACACACTCTAACGCTGCAGTGTAGAAATGCATTCCCAGTACGTTACATAATACTGCAATGCTTACAATCACTTACATCCTAACCGAATATAAATACCGCTGCATGCCAATGCAAACGGAAATATTATCACTGGGGAAATTGCATATGCAAATGTAATGTCAAAGTTGAGAATGAAGTCTTATAGCTATAGGATGCAGGCTAGCAGAAAAGTTTAAATTTGCAGGGTATAGCAATAATAATTGTAATTTAGATCTTAAGAATTAGACACAAATAGTTTCTATGACGCTGTACACAAATAGACTTTGAAAGGTGAGATGCTGGTGTGTCAAGATGAAAAGAGACCACAAAGTTATCCATAAACCAAAACTTTAAATTCCAAATGCAGTGACATAGTGGCAGCTGACTAAATCAAAACTAAGGCTACATTCACACCGCAGGCTGAAGTGGCCCAAATCTGATTTTTTTTCCCTATATGTGACCCATATCTGATTTTTTATAGCAGTCTGAACAGCACAAATCCAATTTTTTCAAATCCGACTCAGGCCACTTTTATATGTGGTCCTAAATCGGATACGTATCAGATGTTTTTCAATGCGACTTTGGTCTCAACTGCTATGCCGCATTTCATCCGACTTTGACGTCATGCGCTTGCTCAGAGATATGGGTCGCCGGAGACGACTGTCTCGCCGTGAAATGAGGAGAGGTGCTGACAGACGTATTCAAATGTCTTCCTCGACATCCTGAAATCACGGATGAATTCTCTGTCAGTGAAGCCCCTCACATCACAATCCCACCTCCTGGCTCCGACTCCTCATCCACACATTCCTCTGTACAGAGGTAGCAGCCACTGCTCCACAAAACGCCAGAGTTAAAAAATTAGCTCTTTTTCTTCTTCTTCTAATCACTTCATAATGTTGTGGGCTTCCATTGCACAACAATGACACAAGCACGAGATGATTCGCATCCATATTTCTGTAAACACAGTGCGCTGTGTGTAAGGTCACATCTTCTTCTGCACATGCGGGTCATTTCAGGACAGTAGACGGTTCACACTTGAAGCTGATAGCAGTCACATTTAAATTGTAACGTGAACGACCACGCAAAAGAAATCGGATTTCAGCAAAAAATCTGAATTCAGCATTAAGACCTGCAGTATGAATGTAGCCTAAAATTCAGTCTGTATGTATCATTTTCTATGACATTCCATCCATTCAAAACACAAGAGGAAAGTACACTGAAGAAAAATGACAGGGTAAGACAAATGCTTACAATAAATAATTCATTTCAATGTAAAAAGTAAAAACACATTTCTATTGGTTGAACAACAACCGATGGGCACTACAGACAGTGTAATGTACAATGCCTGGTTATAAATACAATTGCAAATCTGACCACTTGGAAAAGATCTCATATCCAATCACTGTTGACTGGTGAGTTAGAGGCCTATAACTGCCATGCTTGTACTGTTTTTAATTTTTTTTTTTAAGTTATCTTCCTCACAGCTGTAAAAGGTGCATGTCATGAGCAGGAGCTAACCCACAATCTGGGCAGCTTGTCCTGTTTGTCCAGTGACCATCACCAGTACTCCCAAATCAGAACTGAGGCTCAAAACTGCACAAGGTCAACACAGCTGCTATTTGCCTGCACAATGGTGGGCAACCACAGAGATAACAAATATCACCAGGTCCCAAACAGTACCAGCAGGCTAGATTGTGGCACAACATCTGTTATCTAAAGGACAAGCTGAGCTGGGTGTACGGACTTTGTAAGACACATGTAAAGCAATTGTAGGTAAAGTTTCAGGAGGGTCAATTTTGTGGTTTAGTTTAATCAGTAAACTTCAGTTTGACCGACAGCGGGCTCTTGATCAGTTTCAGATAAACGCACGCAGGGCGCTGAAGGCTACGGGCCAAGAACCGGATCCTGTTCTTCGTTCTACCAAGGCCAAGAGAAGCACCGACATCAAATCGCAGAGCAGCAAACATCTACAAAGGAGATACTCGTTTAAACACAAGGCAAATCCTGAATTCAAAACCAGTAACAGAGATCTGAATTCCACACTGCTAGCAAATTAACTATACAACTACCAGGAAACAACATCAGCCAATAAATCCACAAATTACATGACTTTTTATCATGAGCAGATTTCGAGTCCTAATTTATGGAGGAGAGTTAGCCCCACGTATCCCATGTTAATGGCGCACCTCCTAATTAAGAATGTGAGAAGAGAAAGCAGGGGGCCGCGGGGGCTTGATGGTGATGCTGACTACCCAGCAGGCCTCTCTGGTTAGTGGCAGCTTGGCTGCCGTGGGCCTGCGGTGTGGGGAACAGTGAGCGCTTCAGCTCTGCCACGACTGCCTGCGGAACTCGACACCGTAAGTATAGAATTACTATTGTGGCTGAACGTTGTGACCGATGTGCATCGCTCCGTCTTGTCCAGAGCTCCGTGTGCGCGTGGGCTCGTTTTCATTTTTGCGACACTATAGGTAAGCGAGACATTTTTGCATATGCATATTTAATTTGAAATTGCTAATTGCATCCAAGGCAACTCCTCAAGCACACCCATGACATTATATAAATAGCACGTGCCGTAAATAGCATCGTTTAATGTGTCACTTTCTGAGTGATGGATAAGTGAAGCTTACGGAAGAAGTCGAGGTGGCTGTGCTGAAGCCGTGAGCGCAGCTGAAATGAAGCAGGGCTGTTTTCTGGATCACACGCCTCGCCTTTTCACTTACTGCCCGCCTCGCTCACTTTCTCCCTCTCTTGTCAGAGTGAACATGCACCGGCATGAAATCAGCTGCATGGTGGGGAAAACCAGGTGATGATGGCCATGGGGTCCAACACACCCCTCCCACTTTCCCACAGGAGGGGCTGCCAGCTTGGGACTCTGGGGACACAACAGACCCATAATGAGAAATAGATTTCCTTTGGAAGGTCGAGGGTGACAAATAGGATTTTGTGGCACCTACCGCCATGACCAGGTGACATACAGTCTGGGGGGCAGGTAGGGAGGGGGGACAGTCTAGGAGATGATACATGAAGAAGTAGAAGCAGGCAGGAAAAGTGGTTTTTCCATTGCAGTGACACCAGTGATGAAAGACACTAAGACTTACTCAATCTACTGGACCGCCTATAAGCAAAGTGCTAAGACAAAAAAGAACAGAACATAACGTGCCACTCACCTAATAAGAGTGTTAGGAATGTATGTTTGTCTTAGGGACGTTTTTCCACTTGTGCTGCGGGTGACACCTCTGTCATTCTGAGCAAGCTATGCTTGCTTCAGGCCTCTTTTGGATGTTTTGGAGGGTGTGCTCAGTTGCAAAAAGGGCACCCGCCACCCATGCAGCATTAAGGGGAAAAATAAACAAACCACGACACACACAGATGTAGCTGGAGCAGCCGGACAATGCTACGCTGCCTGTACTGAGCATGGAGTTCCTGATCCCTCAACATTAGTCTTTACATGTTATACTGTGGTCAGAATCCACAACTCAATATAAGGTGAAATAATTTATGCTATAAAATAAACCACATCTTAAAACTATTTTTATATTTTAGTTTAATATTAAATGTTTAAATTACCCAGCCACCAGTGTATTCACTTCTGCGTACATTATTCGTAAGATAGGAACCACGCTAGGTCCAGTTAAATGTTACATCAAAAAACTGCATGCAATAGTCTAATCATCCAAAGAACAGGGCCACCACAATGTGGCACATTCGCATATAGTCCCAGGGCCTCATTCACAAAACTGTGTGGGGTTTTCATACCAGGCGAATGTGGTACGTACAGAAAGATTCAAATGAATAAAATCGTACCTATCTTCTACTCAAAACCCATTGGATAAATTCTAGTGAGCATAAATGTGTGCACCTTTTGCTGTCACTCTTTGTCCTCCCCAAACTTACCGTAAATGGTTCTACTGTGCCCTTCTGAATTTGGATGAGGTTCTTAAATGATTTGGTATGGTAAGAACTAGCTAAAAAACAACAAAATTAAGAAAGCAAATTACAGATATCGTGAGTTATAAAAATATTAAATTTCTTACAAATTTGTATTATATCAAGTAGTCACTAGTGAAATGAAAAAGTATGGTAGAATTATGGAATGAATTACTCTTAATGTACTGAACTGATAATAGCTTTATATTTTGTTATTTACCAAGTTCTGCTTAGGTTCTACCACATATTTAGAAAAAAGGACATACACTATATTGCCAAAAGTATCAGGACACCCCTCCAAATCATTGGATTCAGGTGTTGCAATTGCATCCATGGCCACAGGTGTATAAAATCAAACACCTAGGCATGCAGTCTGCTTCTATAAACATTTGGGAAAGAATGGGTCACTTTCAGGAGATCAGTGAATTCAACCATGATAGGTTGCCACCTGTGCAATAAGTCCATCTGTGAAATTTCCTTGCTACTAAATATTCCATGGTCAACTGTTAGTGGTATTAAAACAAGGTGGAAGCAACTGGGAACAACAGCAACTCAGCCACAAACTGGTAGGCCACGTAAAATGACAGAGCGGGGTTAGCGCGTGCTGAAGCACACAGTGCGCAGAAGTCACCAACTGTCTGCAGAGTCAATAGCTACAGACCTCCACACTTTGTGTGGCCTTCAGATTTATACATATGATTGATTGTCACAGGTAAATTGAAGGGAATGAGCCTTCTCAAAGCACAATGTTCAATTCGTTGGTTAGCTGTCATAACACGAGTACTGAAAAGGAGACTGTGAATGGTGGTTACCCATCGCAAAGTCACGCGCTTTAGCCAGTGAATGATGGTTTTAAAGCTAAAAAATTTTGCTTTCATCCCCTTTTTCTGTTTGACAATAATGAAGACAAAAAGCTGTCTGAGACTGTCAGAAAAATGATTATCACCAAACATAATTCAAAAAGGTACAAGACCATGTGCAGAAATCTCTCTTTCCAATATTGACAATGTTCTTAAGAAGTTTGCTGCTCATGGAACCAACAACACTTCCCAGAATGTGATAAGAAGAGAGAAAATGCACAAAAAGTTAGACATGAACCGTTAAAGAAATACCAGGTGAAACATTGAAATAGCTTAAAGTAGACCATGGGTGTTTCAAATGGCATGATATACTGTACAATATATCTATAAGGGTTTTAAGCATGAAGACCAAGAAGAAATTTAATATTGACAGAGAAATCTAAAAAGGCTCAAATTATCTTTGCCCAGCTGCCAAGAGTAACCAAAATCCTTCTGGAAATATGTTCTGTAGACTGATGAAATCAGAACTGAGCTCTTTAGCAATGAAAAGCAGCCACTTATTTGTAGGGTGACAAATTAAGCTCATAAGGGAAAACACCCCTAACTTACCAGGGAATTTTAAAGTTAAAACATTCCACCCTGCTTTGGAAAATGGTGTGAGTTAAAGATCATCAGTCCTCCAGCAAGACAATGACCCAAACCACACATTCAAAACTACAAAAGGATATTAGGTCAATTAGTCCTGATTTCAAATCTGAGAAAACTGAAAACCATCAGAAAGAGTTGAAATCAACTATGGGTAAATACTGTTATAGCTATTGCTATAGTGGCCTGGTGGCTCAATGGGTAGAACATCAGGTTGAGATGTGCAAATCTCCAGGTTGGAATCTGAGCCAAGTGCCAAGTGTGTTCTTGAGCAAGACATTGAAACCACCAGCTCCTTGGGGGGGGGGTCTCTGCTCCAATGGGTTTTGAGTCTGAAAGTTGTCATCCAAACCTTCAGGAGCTAGAACAAAAGTGCCACTAAAAACTGGGGAAAAGCTGAAAGGTGCTTACAAAGAAGCTTACAAATACCTACAAGAACTGTTTGAAGGCCATAATCACAGTGAATAGTTGTACAACGAAAAATTAAAGAGCTGCCTTTTATAATGTCTGCCTTCATAGTCTCACTTCCTTTGATGGAAAAGGTACAGTACAGTACATGTACACAGAACAGACAAGCTTTCTGTGCAAAATCCTGTGAACAGATGATGCAAGATATTTGCATGAACAAATGTTGGTACAGCTCTAAGGTACTGTACAAGATAAACCAAAAGCGCAACATTAACAATATACTGATATTGATCCAATCTGTAGCTAGAGTCAGATGTGCTCAAAAAGGTGTGCTTATGTGACAACAGCAAGGTGTGTGTATGTGTGACAACAGCAAGGTGTGGGTGTGAGATGTGTGACAACAGCAAGATGTATGCGCTTGGTTACAAGTTACGCTCCCTAACCATAGATGAGCGGCATGTTCTGGCGTAGCTAGACTGCAGCTCCTCTCCTCTCCTCTCAGCTCCGCTCTGCTCCTCTGGGCCTCCTTCCCCTAATACGTAACAGACACTGACGCCTGCTGCATCATTCATGCGTTCCCTGACACGCCGGCCCATTGTTGGGTTGTGATTGAAATAACGTCTGTGAAAGTGGCCGCATCGCGTTTCAGTTTCCAGGGCCCTACTATAGTTACCTGAGGCCGGGGCTGGCTGACACCCGACACCGGCCACGCGCTGGGTCCTGGAGCGCCCTGCCTTCACACCCCAGTCTTGGCAGTGACCTCTGGACACTAGTGGGGCCTGGGAGCTTGAGGTAGATCCAACCCCACCCGGAATGATCACAGAGCTGGCAAGCTGTCGGTGACATCTACCCATCCTCGCCGTATCAAGCAAGTGCATCGAGGTCTTGTTCCAGCACAGTTTAGCCACTTACCACCATCGGCGTGCCTCCCGCTGGCAGGAGACACACGAGCCCAACCGGTGTGCCGGCTCACGACCTCCAACGGCCAGGCCAGAGACCTGGACACATAATCACCCAATACCCAGCACTGCTGGTCAGAGCAGTCGAACTATGCTGATTAATAACTAATCAGGCCTTGAGGCCCATCAATGGATGCGCGCTTCGCTAGGAAGGTCCGTACTTCATTGTGCGGTCCATTAGATAAGGAGAAAGGCCAAAGGGAGGGGGTCTGCATTATTCATGGTCCTCCTTCTCTCTCCACCACTTCCTGTGCGCCACATGAAGAACAGACTCCAAACTGCCAGGATGCAAGCTTATTGTCGACAGGAGCAGCACCTTCCAGAGTGAAGGGAGCCCCGTCAGGGTGCCGTATCCCCACCATGATACACTCCGTCTTTGTTGCCTGCATCCTCCATGTATATTTAACACCATCTGTCAGTGCGGGATTGGGTTCCACTGTCTGTGTGCCTGAAACAAGTGGCTTTTTATCACCAGAGCTCATACAATGGCAAGCAGTTTTTATTGTTTCTCTTAAGAACAACACAAATCAATTCACTGCATCAATACACTGTAAGCCTGTTCTGCCCAAAGGAACAGAAGCTGGAACACTGAGCAGTTAAAGGAACAGATATACTTATCTTTGCATTGCTTTTAATAATAATTCCACTCAAACCAAGCAAAGCATGGAACGCTGTTGATGATTTGAAACTTCTCAGCTGACAAATGCCTCATATCACCTCTAGGTGTACAGCAGTTCCTAGTTAATTATCCTGTAATCATGTTCACTGGTTGGCTCAGTAATAACCCTGGGCTGGACAAACCAGTCAGAAAGCACAAAGTGTTAGAGACAGTCATTGTACTGTCACTGTGCAGAGATGTGTGTGTGTGTGTGTGTGTGTGTGTGTGTGTGTGTGTGTGTGTACATAGCCACCGTCAACCCTAATCTAAAACAATGAAGGGTGGGATTAACTGTGGTAGTGTCATTCATGCTAATAAACAGGTGTATCAGGTCCAGAAAACAAGAGAAAGGTACACAGTGTTCTTTTGATGTCTGGAGCCAGGTTGGGCCACTGCCTGGAGAGAGGGCAACCTATGAACAATCTGTCTGCTTACATTGCTCTGTTGTCAGATGTTGCCTGGGCCAACTTGATTTTTAAAGTAAGGGCTAAATTGACCTTAAACTAAGGGCTAATGTAATCTTAAAGTAAGGGCTAAAGTGATCTTGGGGTGTTTTCACACTTGCCTTGTTTAATCTGTTTGAATCAAATTCTACTTCATTTTCCCCATTGGTGTGGTTTGTTTGGGCAGGTCTGAACGCAGCAATTACACTCGGGTGCGAACCAAAAGAACCGCACAGAGACTCTTTACTGGAGGTGGTCTCGGTCCAATCCCAAACTAACTACAGCGGTCAGTTTGTGGTGTGATCCGACCTCTATTCAGACCAACTACAAGTAGTACACTGCAAGTTTTAGCTAAGCCAGGTGCGGTTTGCATGTTGGGATGCGACAGAGCTAACATGAATAGTTTAAACATCTAGCACTACAAGTAAGCAGGATGGGATCTTCTTCCTGTGTTTATGTTGTTATTCCCAGCCCAGACTCTTTTAACCAATGAGTGGAGAGAAGAGTCTCACATGACTAACAGTGACACATTTTGGTTCGCTTGGATTATTTCCCCTGTGTGAACAGACGCCAAACCAAGGAGAAAATTGACCAAATATACAAATTGGTCCTCTGATTTAGACTAGTGCAACTGAACACTGGGTTTGAAAATGTCCTTAAAGTAACAAGCTAAAGTGATCTTAAAATAAAAACCTAAAGCAATCATAAAGTAACGAGCTAAAGTGATATTAAAGTAACGAGCTTAACTGATCTTGAAGGGCTAATGTGATCTCTGTTGCATCTTTTCTAGGAAGCTCTGTAAGCCAAGACATGTTCTTATTGCCACCAAGTTTCTGTATAGTGTGTCGTGTCTGACATCCATATCTCATGAATCCTCTCTGAGAACTCTCCTTATTGTGGGTTCTCCTTGTGGCCATGACAACACAGATGTTGTTAAAGGAAGGAGTGTGAAGTAGACTGAGGAGCTAAACACCCGTTCATGTCTGCAGGTAAAGTGCAGATAACCTGTGATGAAGGCATGCTTCCCACCAAGAAGTTCAGCTTTACAAGTAGCAATTCTCAAGAGAAGGTAAATGACAATACACGATGGGAGAGTAAATATCTGTCACCCCCCCAGACACCTCCCACCTTGGGTGGTGTTTTTTCTCTAGCTATATCAGTGGGAACAGAAGAGGCTAGACAGTTAACAGTGTGAGCATGCGCAAACATATGGCAAGGATGCTCGCACATTCATCTGCCCCACGTTGACACACTTCAGCGAGAACAGCCAATCGTCCGACGGCTGTGAGGCGGGTCACCACACATGGCGTCTTTCAGGTGGCCCGTGACATTCCCTTTACTTTATTCTTCTTCTGAGGGATTGCCTTCAAAAGGTCACATGTTCAGCTCCCAGGAGGAGCCTGTTACTGTACCTTTTAGAAAGCCACACAGGTATTGTCATGTTAAAAAGTAAGGGGTATAAAGATGTTACCTATTGGTCTCAAGCCTTCACAAAGCATTTCCTAGGTTCAAACACTACCTTAGCTCCAGTGCTCTGAACTCCCTGTCACAAAACCGATTCTTTATTCCTTTTCTGAGCCATTTATGTGGAAAAATTACCTCTACTTCAACACAGTAGGTATAACCTTTGCTTGTATTCGTTCATTTCACGCTTTCTTTTGTGTTCAATCATTGAGCTGCATTTAATATGTAACTGAACTTCCCTCAAAAGTCCTGTAGACCAAAAAACACAAAAATTCCTACATTCTCATAAGGACTTGCAGACAATGTGAAACTATGTAGATTTTAAAGCAAAATAACTAAGACGAGAGAGCACTCCCACATAAACATCTACACAGACGAAGACATTCACATGCCAGCTGTGATCTCACACAGCCACATCCTACTGTTCCTTCGAGTCACACACTCCTTCACACACACACGCGCACGCATGTGCATTGACACCCTCCTGGTGTGGCGTTGACAGTAGCCACGGCAGTAGAAGTAATCATTAGGCTGATAATGTAATGAGGGTTATCTGACACACACCCCTCCAGGAGTACAACAGCTCAATATAACGCCAGGCTGCTTGTGTGCATGTCTTACTGTATCTCAATTAATCCCTAAGAGGACAGAACTGAGGGCTACCGGCAGCACACTGGCCACCCGCTCTCCACCTCGCTCACACTTCTCATTACCCATCTCTCCACTTCCTGCCCTGCTTCTCCCATCTTTCGCCTCAGCTCTGCTATCTACATATTCCTTCTTTACTGATGCTGGTGAATCCAGTGAAAAATAGCCTCAAACAACACAGACCTAAAATACAGTGATATGAGAAATACTTTAAAATTGAATAAAAAATGTTCCCACATTATAAGGTCATTGTTTCCTATTGTTCTCATGTCAAACGTTCAGCCTGCAAAAATACTCTAAGAAATTATTTGTGTAAACAAAAGTCTAAACACGTCTGAAGGTCGCACGCTTGCAGAAAAGTCAGACTGATTACTCAGCCAGGCAAAGTGTAGCTCGTCCCCACCTAACAGTAATCTTAGCCCTGGACTCTTGACCCGCTGACACACTAACCTGGCAATGGCTATAAACAATATGTCTTAAAGTTAAATGGACTCAGTGGAGCCCTGAGCACTAAAGGCCTGCCCTGAGCGCTTCACTGGTCTCTGGACGCTCTGCTTTCAAAGCTCCAGGACAGCCTGTTCTCACGAAAGGCAGCTCTCATATCCAGTAAGGCTCTGGACTCAGGTAAGCAGCGTGCCGAATAACAAGAAGAACAGGGAGAAAGAACTCTCTGTCCAGGACCTCACAGACTACAGAAGGCATGAGCAGAATCCCAAAATATAAACAAGACAAGCCTAACAGGAGCAAACAACAGCAGTCACAAGACAACCTTCTAAAACACCAAGGCCTCTTTGACGTCCTCTGGAGGGTTTAAAGTTAGCTATTCTTGCAGGACTGTCACAGTATTTCATTGCATTTTTGCTTTCAAGAACAGATCCTACGTCTGCTCATATCTGTCGAAAGTATGACAGTTTTGTAAATCAGAAAACAGCAAGCGCATCCTTATCTAACTCCAGACAGGGACAGAGAGAGAGAGAGAGGGGGTCACACGCTGTCAGCCACGCGGCACGTGTTCGGTGGGGAGTGGTCAGCATGACGAAGGTCAGCAATGCGGAGATGAAAGAGAAGGCAGTGAGGCAGTGGCCGTGACAAGCACAGTGACACGTCTGGTGTCCCTCTTCTGAGCTGTGGGCGATCAATCCCACGATACACTCTGGAGACTCTCAGTGACTCAGTCTACTGGAGGCCCACGGGCCACAGTCGAAGAGCCGCTCTCTCTGTCTGCTAGATTGGGTCGGGACTTGAAAGGTTCTGGTCGACCTGCCATTTTCTTCACCACCCCTTTGCCTGGGCACTAATTTTCTCAGCTTAGATAATAACTACGTCACCTCACACAGCCCAGACCCACTTGCCACCTCAGAGCACAGAACCCAGACACATTCTGAGCCTGTTCTTTAACCTCACTACATTCTGAATGCACATGCACACCTCACACCTTTTCAGTCATGACAGCAAATGTTTTCAGTTAGCTTCCTGTATGTGAACACAGTGGGTATGATAACTACACAAAGCACATACTGTATCTTCAGTAAGAAAGAAACAGTTTCTTAGAAGGAAAATTAGATTATTCATGGTTAACAGTGTATGAAATCACAACCTTAAAGTCTGGCAGAACACAGAACCTTCTGCAGTTCCGTTTCAGTTTCACCAGATCCAAAGAGGTACACTTTCTAAGTGCTGTAACATGAGTGGATGTGTGTGTCTTTATCACAAGCAACACGTATACATATCAGTCAAGAGATTCAGAGTGTGTGTGGTGTTGAAAACACTGAGGCCCATTTATTTCACAAACCCAGCTGACAACACCTCTCTCATTAAACTAAGAGCCCCATGTCAGTCTGCATGCACTTAAGGTAAGTGATTACTTGGGATAAGCTTGCACCGATCACAGGAAAATGGGGATTAACACCTTTTGAAGTTTCATATGTCCTCTCAGCAGCATGACAAAGCAGGTGACAGGTGTACGCTGCCGCTCAATAACCAGCAAGCGACGAATAGGTCCTTCTTGGAGTAGACCTAGAGAGGGGGGAACATGTTCTGGAAGATCAGGGGCAGCACAGGGTGGAAGAAGTGTCAAGAGGCACAGACAACAGAAATGAAGAGGAGTGTGATGTGGACTGACTAAGCTTTTAGTACTGGAACGAAAATGAGGGGGAGCTTGATGTGGATGGAACAAGCACTTAGTACTGGAACAGAAAAAAAGAGGAGTGTGATGTGGATGGAATAAGTACTTAGTACTGGAAAAGAAATTGAGTGTGATGTGGATGGAATAAGTACTAAAACAGAAATTAAGAGGAAAGAAAAACATGCTCAATGCAAAGCCAGTCATATAGAGAGAGTGCTAAATGGGCCTGCTTCTAAACAGAAAATGGCTGCATGTCTAAACTCGACACAGTCTGTCAGCACTGTGGCGGATCAACACACATGTGACTTGTGTCTGATAGGGCAAGGGGAATGTCAAAGGTCAGAGGAGTGATGGAAGGAAGACTTCTGAGATTTAAAAAGAGGTGAACAGTGAGAGGTCAGAGCAGAAAGAAATAAAAAATGAAAACCCACGGGAAATAAAACAAGGAAATGTTCAGAAAGTAAAAGAATGGAGATGTGGACAGATGCCTGTGTGGTGGAGTGTGAGGCGATATCTGCGTGCCTCAGCATGGCTGTGCGGTACAGCGGTGTTAGTCTGTCACCTGCAGAGCCTGCGCTCATTAGGACATGCAAAGAGACGGTTTCAGAAATACAACACACATTAAAGGGAAGTGAATCTTTGCAATGGGGGCTTAGAGAGTGCTCTCTCTCTCTCTCTCTCTCTCTCTCTCTCTCTCTCTCTCTCTCTCTCTCTCTCACTCTATCACTATCTCAAGAAAGAAAACGGAGTAAAACACTCAAGAAAA